>DF243310.1:36501-41423 GCA_000507305.1 Breviolum minutum Mf 1.05b.01 | reverse complement strand
CAGTGGCATCAAGCTGGTTTAGTTCGAGATCCCCGGAGCTCAAAAATATAATCATCCTGGTGGTGACGAGCCAACATCCTGCAAAAGAAAAACCCACATGATACTTCACTACCGGAAAAAAAAAAAACCTTCAAAAGAAAGATACCTTTTTTTTTCCCAAAAAAAAATCACCCTTTTTTCAGGGTATCACCATAAAAACATCACTCTTAACTTTACCTATATTCACCCAAAATGCTGAAGGGTTTGGACCGTTCGTGGGTTAGTTCGGAATGCCAAGCGTGAAGGCCACCTTCCCGGTGTCAACTCCTTTCCAACCAAAATCGGGTCCAAAACTATATATCCCCCCCCAGAAAATTTTAACATAGATACCCAGAAATGGCCATAATCTAAAAAAGGAATGCACCTTTTTTCCAAAACCATCGTTTTGAATTTTCCAGCCTTTGGTTTTTGGGGGCTGCACTTCTTTTTGTTGGTGAGACTTTTCATAAATTATGCCCAGAAACGGGTTCTTGTTTTGATGTTTTTTTTGGTGGAAAAAATTGGCCTAAATTTCGAATCGATCCACCAACCCTCTGAGAGCGATTGTTGTTCGGAAATCAACATGTCATTACTAGTTGGTGGCTTCAACCCACTTGAAACATATGAGTCGAAATGGGTTCATCTTCCCCCAATTTTCGGGGTGAAAATAAATAAAAAGAAACCACCAACCAGATGAAATCATCCAAAGTCCGCCTCCCACTTTGGTGGGATTTGTTGCTCGTTGTCGTTTGCCATGGCCTTGTTTTGCGATTCTCTCTCCAAAACATGTCGAGACCTGTCACACAACAAGGCCAACACGCGCGTGGGGGTTAGAAATTCCCCACACTACAACTCATGAACACCTGCAACCTAAAACATCAGCCCCTTTTTTTCTTAAAAACAGAAAAACTGAACCGAAGATTTTTGACTTTTTCGGATTCCACGTGTTTCATTTTTCATTTTGGGATTGTATATAGATTTTTGGTTGAGTCCATAAAAAAATGTGAAGGTAGTTGATTCCAGTGGTAAAATGGTGTTCAGATTACCTCAGCTGGGTGACCCTTTCAGTTATTAGATATCAGAATGATTGAACCACTGCTTTGAAAAAGAAGTGCTGAAGGTTGGTGGTTCACATCCCAAGTCTTGTCCAAAGAAAAATGTTGATTTTCATTGAGGGGAAATGTCGCCAACATCACATCATTCACCATCTACAGCATATGTTTACCACCAACAAATTATTCGTTGATTTGTTGATTGGTTGGTTGGTTGGTGAATGCCAGTTCTATATGTTATTTCTATGACCCAACTTCCTACCGTACTACCAACAAGAACCCAGGAAGCATGCCAGTCAAGACTCACGCGCAGCTTCTCGATCCTAGCCAAAGCTCTAAGGTTGGTTCCGTTGAGGGATTTTTGGGGAGGAAAATCCCTGGAAGCACCGAGGTGTGAGAAAAACATGCATCACAATCTTGGATTCTGATAAATACCCACTACCAAAATATCTCTAAGTTAAGATTCATGGTTTGTAAGTGGATGATATCATCCACTTGTACAAATCAACCGGGGTGTATTGGGGTGAATCCTAGATTAAGTTGGACATTCAAGTAATTTGTTTTGGGTTCACCATCTCTGTTGACCTTGACCAGCTGTTCCTCTTCATCCTACGAAGTCTTTTTTGGAAACTCTTCGGAACGTATGACTCAACACCCTCAGGTAAAACCGGCAGGTTGGAAAATCGAATGCAAATCAATCTAAATGAAGTACGCCCTGGAAGATTAACATGGAACCTACAAATCACCCAGTTAGAAAGGAAAATGATCTAAACCAAACATCCAGGAAATTATGTTCCAGCCGTTAATCTTCAGGAGTGTGAGATCCAAAGCCTCTTTGAGAAGCCGAACCTGGATAAATCTTAGTTTATCACTCGAGTTGATCTGAAACATGGCACCATTTTTTCGGCATCTTGCTTGAATGTGGGGAGCCAGTTTTGGATCAAGAAAATACTGGCTGCCTTGCAGTACCTTGTCTTGCTTAGCCCGGGGCAAAACGATTAAAGACCCTTTTTATCTTTTAAGGTATACTGTACCGGGAACAAAAATTGATTCCAGCCAACAACTAAGCCCATCTACGACCCTCTTTACCACCGGACCCTCCAAATTCTTCAAATGATCCTTTTATTGAGGGGGAAAACACGTTGTGACGCGTTTTCTTTTTTAAGTGCCATAAAAGTGCCCCCAACTTTTTTTTGTTCATCCTAAAATTGTTTCAGCATTCTTTTCAGAAAAAAAAACACACAAATCACAACAAAGAAAAAAAAACATGCGACCTTTCAATGGCCGTGTTGGTAGACCCAAAGGAATCCCTAAAAATCATGGATTTATTTTTTTAAGGGTTCTGGCATCAAGGTGGGGTTTCCCTACCCCCCCCCAATGGTTTTCCATTAAAAAAAAGGCCTTCAGTTCACTGATGGTACGTTCCAAGCTTGCCTGGGTTCATCCCAGGTGGACAGCAAGCAGGTCAAGGAATCCCCAAGGGTGACATCCTGGGTCCTCGACCTTTTTGGTTGGGGGAAGAAACGAAGAAACCAAAGAATCAACGTCACTGGGCTCAAATGAATTCTGTGACTAGTAATTATTTTTGGATGCTCCACATTTTTTTCGGGGAATCTTCAACCAAAACTCAACTGTTAAAACTTCGCCGGGGGCAAAAAAAGTCGATCAGGTGATTTTGCAGTCATCAAGGCGGAGAAAAATCCAAACCCAAAAATCATCTACCAAAAAATTACTGTGGCATACTTTGGCTTTCTAACTAGGCATTCCTTATTTGGGTGGAATTTCATCATATCAGCTTTGGGATCTCAAATCTGATTGTCTTGAGATACCCAAAAAAACGAAATCTGCAATCTTTTAACAAAAAAAAAACTCCATGTGCCAGATTACGATTGATAATTATCATCTCAAGAAATCAATGATATCATACCCTCCCTGAAACTAACATAGCACCCAAAAATGATGGTTTCCAATAGGAATCTCCAAACTTCCAGGGGTGTATTTTCAGGTGCGAGCTGTTAGTTTCAGGGAGGGTATCATATAGGATGATCCCAATGATCTTCAGGGATTGGAAGGGTACAACAAAAACAACCTGTCCTTTTCCTCACCACAACGAGCGCCGCATACTCCTGGCCTTCTCATCCAAGAGCTCCTTAATGCCTTGGTGAAACGGATGGATGAAATGGTGGATCTTTGGGCCCCGATGTTTAGATGTAAAAACATGGAGGCTCAAAAACACACATGCACCATAGGGTGTTCATTAAAAAAATGAACATTTTTTTGGTGCAATGGTTTCAATGGTTTCTTCTGTCGTAGTTTAGTTGCTTTGTTTCAGCAAAAATGCCGATGTGGTTTCCTTGACAATCTGGTTGTCCTGGTTGTCTGGTTTTCCTGTAATACAATTGCCATGTTGTGAGAATGCAACTAGCATGGCTGGTCAAAAAAGCATGTGCTTGAATTGTCCATGTTGTACCCCCAAAACGAAGTAACATCGCATTCAAAGGACCCTTCTCGCCAACTAGCCCTTTGATTAAACCTTAATCCTTCCTTGCTTGAAGTGTTTGTTTCATCAAGAAACGGCTCTGAAATGCAAAGTGGACTGTAACGTGAGCTGTATCAGAAACTTTGTTTGTATCAGTCATCTGTTTTTTGTTTCCCTTTTCAAGACGGGGCACAAAAAATGAATGTGGTGTTTATCTGCATTTCGGGACCGCCAAAAACTATCGGAAAAAAAAACCTACATCTTTTACCCGGGCACTGGCGATGGATTTTCAGTCCGGCCCTGGATGTTTTTGTTGGACAAAGATGTTGGTGGGAAGCTCAGTTCAAACCTCGCTCCCGAAACCTTACCAAGTTGCGCTTGGCAGCATCAGAAGCCACAGATTGGGGCGGCATCAAAGGACAAATTGATGATTCAAATGTACCGATGGATGGGTCGAACCTTTTTTGGAGAGCCGTGATGTTCAAATTAGAGATCATGGCTGGGCTCTAGGTGTATAATATGTATGTAGTATGGGTCTGTTATATATTATGTTCATATGTATTATATATATATATATACGTATGTACATGTATGTGTATACAACACCCAAAGACGAAACATGGGCCTTTTTGTGCTGCTCAAGTGGTCGCTCGGATTTTCCCACGTCCAACAAAACAAAGGTGGTGATAATTTGGCGAGGCGAGGATATTTGAACAGTTTTGAACACGTTTGTTGGTTTGGGGAGTAGCAAAAAAGATCCCACAATTTAAGAGATATCCAATTGTCAGATGTGTGAAAAAAGACTTTCTGAAAAACAAAATCTTTTCGGACTGGATTTTCCAATCTTTTCGGGGATCATTTTTGTGAAGGGTAATTTATTAGCATGCGTCTTGATGAAGGGGACTTTGCCCAATAATCTCCGTTATGGTATCAAAATCTTCCTGCTGGCTGGCTGCTTGGATCTGCGAACCTTGACTTGAATGGCTTGAGATAAGCCAAATGTCACAGGAATCCTGGGAAGATGCTTCTGGCCAAATGGAATAATATTTCACCAACCTAGATTTTTTCTGAAATAAAGGAATTTCCCGAAACCTCGGCTAGCTTTTTTGGTCCAGGTTTTGTGAGGTTTCCGAAACCACATGTCTGGACCGATGGATCAACCTCATTGAAGAAGTTTTTTACCAACCTCCCAAGTTTTTTGACTCACCGAAAAAAGCACCACCCACGCCTAAACATCGTGTTTTTGTCGGAAGTGTTCCTCCTTCATCCAAACTGAAAAAAAAATACCCCGCTGGGAACTAACATATCCCTCAAAAAAAAACACGTTTGAAGATCATTTTCCTGTTCCCCAGGTGGGATATGTCAGTTCTCTG
>DF243310.1:16501-31501 GCA_000507305.1 Breviolum minutum Mf 1.05b.01 | reverse complement strand
GAATGAATTGCCCGGGTTGTGTAATAAAGGCTTTTGATGTTTGCCTGGTCGAAAGCTCTTCAATAATTCCTTATTGCTATTGGCTTTAGAAGTAATTCCGGAAGTTAGCACAACAAGATACCGAATACACAGTCTCCGGTAGTCTTAACATAGCTGGCAGGAAAACAGACCATATCAAAGGGATGCATTTCCTATTGAAAATGGTGATGATTTATATTCCAATATGATCCATGTATGGTATATTTACCTACATTTACCATACAAATCAACCAAATGTACGTGAATATACCAGTCCCATGGATCCTACGGGTAGTTTACCAGAGGAGAAATACTAAGAGACGTTCCATAGATTCACATCCAACAAACCTCATTCAGGACGACCCGAAAATCCGAGAAGCATGAAGGCGTGCGAACACGATTAACCACAGCACCCAAAGCATGCCGAAGAAATTGCACCTGAGAGACTTGCGTTGTTGGATGCAAGCAAACTAAAAAAATACAGGATGCAAAAACGGATCCTGGGTTTTCCACCTTGAAATGTTTAAAACATATCCAAGTTTTTCAAGGTACAAGGTTGATGTACTGTGACATGTCAATGTCCACAATCCACGGTGAGTTTTTTTCCCCCCAGTGGAACAATGGGTGCTTTGGTCTGATGAAAATTGCAGAAATCTGGGATGAACTGGATCATCACCAACATCCAAATTCCTGAAATGTTGGGTTCTTGTTGCGGGAATGTCCTTGACGAAACTACGTTTCTCTTTCGGAATCCTCACAAGAAAGAAAAAACTCCCGCATTTTCTGAATGTGTACACTTTCGGCGCTCCTAGGACATGAGGCAGTTCGGGATATGATCTAACCTCGATATACTCCATCGATTTCTCGTTGGTGGTTTCAACGCATTGATTGTTTATACTTTTTGTTCATCAAATTGGATCATTTCGCGGGGTAGGTGGTGAAAATATCTATTGCCGGTGGGCCTGTGATCCGATCACCAGCGCTGGGAATCCTAACTTAACCCCGCAACGATCCTACTGTGTGGAGTCGCTTCAGACCGTAAATATCGTGGGAGATTCACTACCAAATCCTTCACTGCTTGCAAGTTAGCCAGGAATTCGAAGCTCAACAGGAGACTTGGAGCTCTAAATGGTACTCAAACTTGGAGAATCCCTCAAGGTTTTTGGTTATAAACTTGGGAAACTCACCACACTCAAACATAAATCCTTCTGTCCCATTGAAGATTGTAAATGGCCCGCAGTTTGATCAAGGTGCTTATTGGCCAATCGTTGTAAGCCCTTTCGGCCAGTTGCATCCAGATAGAAAGATATCGCATGGCCCGCGAGGTTCAAAAACATAAAGGTCTTGCTCACCAGGAAGTACTCCTGATTTCAAAACATGGGATAAATCAACCTGGAAGAAATCTACTCATGGTTAGAAAGCATCTCAAAAATCAACCCATCTCACATGTTTTTTCTGAGATTTTTTCTGAACCACTACTTGGAGGATCGTGATCTGCAGATTGTTTTTTTTTGGAACGTCTGCCTTTGTGAAAGTGAAAGGAAACTTGCCCCCCCAAACAAAGAAAATGGTAGTAGGGTGGAAATTCAGTTTGGATGATTTAGACTCATGATGCTTCGAAAAAGGAAAAAACCTTTCAGTTGAAATGTAGCGATTTGGGATATCAGCCTGAAATTTCAGGAATGTACTCTTCTGAACCTCAAAAACTGTAGGATGTTTCCCATGCTTGCCATGGAGTTATTGGATGGTACACTGACAGGATGTGTGGCCCTCTCCCAGGATGCCAGTGACTTACCAGGATTACCTTTTTTAAGGCTCGGTTCTCCCTACAGACCTTCACTTTTGACTTGTGACTGGAAGGGAAACACATCCAACTTGTACAAGACAACTGCAAGTGATGCCTTAACAACTCCTTGGTCGTTGAGCCACCCGAAAGAAAAGATCTGAGTCCAGTGGGTGTGGTGAAAAAATTCAACATAGAAGCCACCTCAGCCCTCAAAGTACCTCATGATGCCTGATGGACTAAGGAAAATCAGGGATCTCTATGTGCGAATCTGGGTTCAAAGACGTGACTGTTCATCCGCAACTGCTCCTTGGATTTCTTAGCTCTCTCCAAGATCACTATGTGAGTTGTGATTGTTTGGGTGAAATATTTCTGCTGCAAAAAATGCCCCAAGTTATGTATATAGTGATATCCCATGAACCAAGTAGAAGGATCCCTAAACCAACCCTAATATGTCCACGTGTTTTTGCTCAAACTCCTTGGACCCCCAAGCTCCTCCAACCAACTGATGCTACCCGAGGCTGGCAATGTTGCCACTACGGAATTACGCAGACTCGTCAAGGAGACCAAGGCTAACCTGGGCATTTCTTTGAGTGGCATGTGTTTTTCAGGGGATAGTTGGATGTACCCCTACCAATGGTGCGTATTTATGGGTTGTAATCCCCAAGAATTCCCGGAGAACACAACAAATACCATGGGGCCCACATTATCAGGGGTACACCCAATTGACGTTTAATTTTCTACCATGGGATTCATCACCACAAAATCACCAAAAGATATATGTTTTGGACTATTTCCAGTACAATTGAATTACCATTAAATTACATGGCCAGCTTGTTAATTACCATTGAATTATCATGTACCTACAATTAATTGCCATTATACGTAACAGGTTGTTTAACTACTTAAAATCTGGTCACCAGCAATCGCCTCTTTTTAAAAAACTCCCAGCCACATGGTTGTGGCCACTCGCGGCATCGACATCTTGACGTCCAGAGTGAAGGATAAAAAACCCATCCTGAGAGTTGAAAACTCTACAACTTCGGGGCCAAATTCTCAGTTCGAGTTCGATTTTTTGACACAAATCACCACGGAACTAATCGGTCCCAGGGACCAAAAAAACGGTATGTATAGTTAAAATTAAATGGGTTCAAGTTGTTGGGAAAATACTCATACAGTATATACATGTTTATATAATAAGTCTTTGGAGCCCAACCGGTCATGAATTTTTTTTCAAGGACCAATGGACCAATCTGTGGCTGCAGCGGCCTTGAATCAGGTGGTAAAAACGGAAACCCCCTGAGATGTGCTCCAACAAAAAATGGAGAAAGCTCCAAATCGCTGCCTATTATGAAGGGATTTATACAAAAATATATGGATGTTGCCGAAAATAGGGGTTTTCCCAAATCATCCAATTTTAATAGAGTTTTCCATTGTAAACCATCCATTTTGGGGTACCCCTATTTTTGAAAACACCCATATATCATATATCCCCAAAAAGCTCCAAATCCTCGCTCCCGGCCCGGTTCACTCGCAACCAGCACTTTCATGCTGAATGCCATGGACTTCCAGGGGTGGACTTTACGAACCCCATTCGGAGAGGAAAAACGAACACTTTCCAAGTAGGCTTCCGGAAAAGCTTCCGACATGGCCTAAGATACAAACAAAAAGGTCCAAACTCCCGGTTTGACGCGTTTTACAAAAAAAAAAACGGGTTGCATTCATGTTTTTGTTGGGCCTGAAACGGTTTCCCAAGATCTTCGGGAAGTTTCAAACTCACACTGTGATTTTTTTTGAAGATGTTGGCACTCAAACTTGAGTTTTCCCCATTTACAGTGGAGAATCAGACTGTTTTCCACCAACCCCCCACTTGAAGTTTCCTGATTTTTCGTCAAGCGTCATTCCAAGCCCCATATTTAGACTCCAAAAACATGTCCCTATGTTGATCCGAACTCAGTGATAGCTCCAAATCGTTCACTTCCATCCACCCAGTTGAGCCGCGAAAAAAAAGGCCTTACTTTCCACTATACTGGTTGTTTGATGACGGGATCTTTGTTTCATGGCTTATGAAATAATCCGCACTTAACTGTATTAATAATATAATCCCCTAAAAAAAAACTAAACAACTAGGGGCCCTTTTTTCCATGGCTCAGTTGGAGACATGGTGGAACTGCAATTTGTACACCCTGTAAAGGGGATCGATTGCTGAAAATTGCTGTTATTACAGGTAAGTATCTTGACCGAAAGATTTGTACTATCAAGGCTGTGAACTAAGAAGAACTGAGAAAAAATTCATCTGATTGCCATAAATCTGCAGAAAAGTCGAATTTCCCCATTTCATCAAATAACTTCACCAGCCATGGCCGAAGCTCATCGTAAAAATCAGCGAAGGCCACATGTAGGAATTGAAGATCGCACCCCATTCCCTGAGGTCCAGAGTGGGCCATGTGGGAGGTGCTCTCATCTCAAAATAGTGGAGAAACCCATGAAAACCCGGTGAAATGTACAGTGCATCATCATGCTAATTTGGGAATATCCAACCTATGGTTCTCTGGTGTGGCTATATATGATATTTTGGGATGAGCCTACGTTTAGTGTGTGCATCAAAAGTTACGAAACATGAGGAAAAACGTTATCCCTTTGCTTGTTCAAAACGGAAAAAACACATTCCAAAACTGCGCCTGCCAACATTGTGCCTTATCCTAAAATGCATTGCATACCGTTTTCCAACCAACAAACCATCAGTGTCCAGCTCCGACTCCATACCATCCATGTTTCCCCATCTCAGTACCAACTCCACCAACCCTTTCGAACCGCAGCCCCCACCAAGGTACCGAATGCCATCCATTGAACAAATGATGAGTTCGTTATCCATCTGTGTGCAGGTCCAATTGGACCACTCAAATCCCACATAAGTTCCCATCTCCTGCGACTTGGACGCCCCAAGTAACACCCAGCCGCTTGTTCAGTCTTGGGGTGTCTTCTGCTGAAATTTTGAGTGCTCAAAAAAACACAACTCACCTTCTTGTTTTGTGTGTGTGTATGCTTGTTTTCGATGACCAGGTACGTCCTTTGTTTTGGAACACCGGAGACAGAGCATAAGAGTGCGGTGATATGGAGATGAGAATCCCGAAACTTGCAGATGGATACTTATGTAGATGCAGAAGCTTTCAGGTTGCAATCATCCTAAAAAAAGTGCCGAGTTTTCTCGAAAAAAATGTGAGAAAAAAAATGACCCTTCTGGCTTCTGGTTTACTTCCAAAAACTGGTGATGTTTTTTGCCCTGGTTTTTTCCTCCCGAAAAACAAAGGCAAGGCTTTTGGATGCTGAGTCTCTGACCGACCATGTGCAGGTAGTACGAACCTTTCCATCAACAGTACTGTTGCTCTGAACTCCTGCGCTTTGAGTGTTCCGCAGCGAAAATGGAAGTGAGACAGTATCGAGTTAGTAAATTGGTTTATAAGCCATTAATTTTTGAAACCCCTGAAATTCTTTTGTTGATTCCCTGACCCTCCTGGGAATTAACAAATCTCCTACTGTTTGGCACAGACTTCAAGATTTAAGATGATGTTCCTTTTCCCCAGGTGGGATATGATATGTTCGTTCCCTGGAGGGTAACTGCTGTGAAATCCCCCAACTTAACTGCAATAGCTATGATCACTTCCATTTTTTACCAAGTATAGCAGATAGGTCCAAGGCAACGGCATTTTTTGTTGCTAGTTACCGTTTGCCGTGAAGCAAAATTTCTCAACTTTGCAGTTACCCCCCTCTAAACCAATATATCCCCTAAAAAATGCATGGTTGGAAGTTGGAAGATAAAAATGCCTGTCTTAAAAAGGTCCTTTTTCAGGGGACATGTCAATGATGCCATTTTCTTGGGATAACAATGGGATTGCCAGATCTCATGCCTCAATTTGTTGGCTTTGAAGCAACAAAAATCAAACAAAATCGCCCCAGATCCATACTACTTACATCTACCCTTGTTTCATCTTTTCCCCGAAAAGTTTCGCAGTTTGAAAACGCCCGGTCCATTGACACAGCCAAGTGAAAGTGCAAAGACCAATTCGCCAGGTTTCCTGGCGACTCGGGGTCGTCCATTTTTGTTTTCGAAACTGAGAGAAAACATCACCGGATTTCACGGGTGGAAAACTCTGAAAACTAACATGACAATGGAATATTTTGCCATCTTCAAATGGTCGTTTTATCCATTGTCATCTTAGTTTTCGGGGGAGTCTTGTGTTTTTTCTCCAATACCGCTGGCCATACCCTCCAGGGAACGAGTCATTTTTTCCCATCTTTGATCGACTCAAGTTTGTGCCTTTAAAAGGGGATATGTTACTTTCCCTGGAAGGTATCTTTACAAATTTCAGTCAATGAGGACTCCCACCCAATTCCAGTCCCATTGACCCTGGGCCTCCTGGAGATATCCTACTACCATGTGGAGATTGGTTCATTCAAATTCTTCCCCTCCACTGGGTGCTTCATTACAGTTGCTAAAATGAAAAAACAAGAAAACAATATCATGAAATGATATCCAACCACCAGCTACAGCTAGTTGAACGACCACAATACAAATCTATGACATATGTCCTTCGACTTCTATATATAAGTGAAAAAACACATCACCCCTTTTAGTTAAGGAATCCCACCAGTTTCCAGTGATTTTTTCATCATCCCCAACCCTCATTTTGAAGAAGGCCAAGTCTCTGCAAGGTGATTCTAAAGAGAGTTTGCTTTCGGTCGAAAGGGAAGCATTTCATGTCAAAGATTGGACTGGTAGCCTGTGCAAAGTCTCCAATATACACTGTACTGGTACTTGATGATTCGACACCCGTGGTGGGATTGTTCAATGACAGTGTAGCCATATGCCGCTTTTCTCCATCGCCAAAGTTTTCCACATCAATCATCTGATGTGGATTTTCTACAAAATCAAGCGCAATGTTTTCATAGACCTCGGGGACAAAATCTGACACCTTTAAAAGTCTGCAAATGAAAAAAACAGCAAAATCCGACCTTGCAACCAAGCCCCTAGTGTCTCCTGACAAACGGTGGTGTAATACATATTATATCATCATGTGTATACTATGGTATGATATATAACATATATACTATTATACTATACACATATACATTAAACTATATGTCTTATATAAAATATATATATATATACATATCATGTGTATAAATCACATGTATCTATGGAATTTAAGATGTAAACCACAGTTCACAGTTGTCCCCCCCTTTTTCAAGCTTACTTCAACCAAAATATCACCAGTCAGGGGTATTTGCTTGAAGAAAGCCATGAACCCATTTGGGTCACATTTTGAACCCCAATGTACAGTTGCACTCCAAAGGGAACTCCAAGATTCATTGGAGGAACTTCTTCTTAACTAGCTTACAGGCCCAGATGCTCCATGTATGGAATATTTACCTACCATTTGTCTTAAATTTATGGTAGATGTGGGTAAATATTCCATGCATGGAGAATATGGGAGGGTAACCATTTTTTTCTATCCCTGTAAATTGTTTCAAATTTTGCCCCTGACCGGGCAAATTTTATCATCCAACTATTGATCGATCCCAATCCCGATGAAACGACTTTTTTTAATGGTCGAGCCGCTAGAAACCAACAAAAAAAGCTTAGCCCACAGAAATTGGAAAAAGGCTTTGGATAAATGCCGGATTTGAGAAAGAAAAAAAACGAGTTCATACTTTCTATTGAACAGGTGGTAGAAGCCACCTTTTTGCAATTCAACCGATGAGTCTGTTTTCCATTGCTCATGTCATCATACAAGATTCTGGATGATATTTTAACAAGCTGCCAATTTCCGTGAACTGCTTCGTCGTGTTTAAGCAACGCTAAGCCCGATGCGATACCCACCACACGTAGGTTTTTACGGGTCTTTGTTCTCCAGTGTGACTGCTGCCGTCATGGATGGTTCAGATGAGTCGCCTTTGAAAAAAGGGGTACCTTTTTAGGTGAACCAGCCGTTAGTTTTCGGGGGAAGTAGGTGTCTCCATTTCCCAACACTTCATATTGAAAATGATACCAGCATAGACCCCAAATTAGCATCCGGTACTCCGGTATCAGCCATAGACCCCCCTAAGCTAAGCTGAGGGGGAAAAAAATCCACGGCCAAGTTGCTGCAATGATTGTGAGCCGGCCTTCCAAAACCTTTCGTCGATCGCTGAAGCCAAGGAAGATGTTCCAAGATGGAAGGACCAGGAGTTCTATACCTCAGCCCGGGTGTAAACCTACTGTCGATGGGTCCACAAATATCCGGCGAGAAAACCAGTTGATATGGTAGTTTTTCCCGTTATTTACAGGGCTTTCATACAGGTGGTTTTTTGGAGTTCTTCCATCAACGGTATAACCACACATTTGTTCGGTTCCGAACAATGAACTATTTGCACTTTACAGGCAGTTTTTAGCCTTCTGTTTGAACAAACATATCCCCTTGCCAAACACAAACTTGAAGCTGACTTTCCATATTCCCATGCTGGGATATTTTTTCTCGCTCCCTGGAGGGTAAACTTGCAATTCTTCCTAAAGTTCAGCATTGAGAACAAGAACGTCACCTGAGAATCGAAATTTTGTTGCAACCACTTTCGGTTTCGGACTTTTAGGACTCCATCCTCACCTCTTTCACCTCCACTGAAAGAGGTGTAGCAAGGTCATAAAAGTTGTTGAGGTCCATTGAGAAGTTGAGTAAAATCATAGATTCTGGTAACATGTTTTTGCCAAAATTTTGGGTATATCACGTTTTTGGCCAAATTTTTGGTAGTTTTTTTTTGCCAGATTTTGGGTAACGTTTTGTTTGCCAAATTTTGGGTAACGTTTTGTTTGCCAAATTTTGGGTATATAGCGTGTTGTTTGCCAAATTTTGGGTATTTAACCTTTTGTTTGCCAAATTTTGGGTATTTAACGTTTTGTTTGCCAAATTTTTGGCAACTTTTTTTGGGCCAAAAGAAATCTATATCCACCACCCTTTCTCACTTCGTGCAAACCTTGAGCATAGAACCTGCTAAAACCACTCCTTCTATCGCTCTGTATTCAAGCTCACCTAAAGTATAATGGCTGGAGAGATTTGAGATGCCTCCCTCAAACCCTAAAAAGCACAATCTTTTCGAGTTTTTGCTGGGCTGCTTTTGTTGGGCGCATTCTTCAGTCTAACTCCTTCGGGTAAGGACTCCTCATCCTCCTCCTCTTCCCATTCATATTCCTGCAATGCGAAAGGGGCAACGCCTCACAACAACACACCGAGATGGAAAAGAATCCCATCCCATGCAAAGTGGGACCCTACCAATTCTAAGTGGAGTTATAGCCCCTATGCATGGCTTTTTAGATGCATGGCAACTGGTGTTATAACCCTACTTATAGGTATTCGGAGATTCTCTCTACTAGCATGTCCTGGCAAGGAGGTTCAAAATAGGATACATGTACAGTACTTTTTGTAGCAACAAAAGCACTGATCCAATCACCATTGATCTTCAGTTTCTGAAAAACGGTCCATGTATCAAAGAACAGCTTTTTTGGTTCATGAAGTCAGGAAACAAAAACCTGGAAAACGTCTACTCTACCATTTTTTAAGGCAGTCGTGGCAAGTTTTGGTGGATTTTCCGACACTCCTCCTGCAGCTGCCTCACCTGAGACTGGCGTAAAGCGGAAGCTGTTGGGATGATGACCTCAAGATCCCCTTGGAAATTGAACGAATCCATACCCAAGAATGACAGGCACTTCCGATAAAATGATAAATCTCTGGCTTCAAATGCTGGTCGCCATGGTTCGGCATTTTCGTTTTAATAAAATACTGTACATGTTAAATTTCTTCCCAGGGGGAGTATTAGGTGGAAAAATGCTGGTCAAAATCATCATTGTGAGCTATGGAACACCATTGGTCCTTGCATTCAACTTCGACTTTCTGTCACCAGTGGAACCTGTAAAAATTATCCCAAGGATTTCTTCAAGAAATAAAAAAAATCTCTCTTTCAAATCTGAAAAATGGACCAAAAACAAAACACCACAGAAAAGATTTAAAAACAAAAAGTTGCAAAATATTTGTGTTGAATCACCCAAAAGTTCCGTTGCAAAAACCTTTTTAGAAAAAAAACGAAAGAAAACAGCTAAAAAGAAAAAACGTCACTCCGCCACTCTGTCTGTGACCCTTTTCCACCTGGAATTTTTCCCCCGCCTTTTTTTGGGTTGCACTGCCTTTTGACCTACAGCTCCATCAACTTGCAAAATCGACCTGGTACCGCAGTGGCGTTTTGAAAAAAAAAAAAAGGTGGAAGAATCGCGGGACTTTTTTGCGGAGAGGTATACATAAATGTATATTTGCATAAATACACATACAAATAAATTTGGAGGTCTGGAAATGTGGGGGGAAATGTGAATTTTTAAGATGTCTTTCAATATGGCCAAAAAATGAGATTCTATAAATTCCAGGGAGGAAAACTCTCTCTTCCAATGTGTGGGAAAGTGAAGGCTTTAGAAAAATTCTTGAAACTGTCCTCAAGTTTCAAATACCAGTAACACTTCTTTCAAAAGAATCCGAGTTCGTGAAAAATCAAAGCGAAGTTCATTACCTAAACTTTGGGCACTTTCTGACATGCTATCAGTTGATGCTTCAGAAATCTGGGCGAATAAAAGCAGCTGGACCTGAGATGTGGAAAAACCCAAACAAAACAAATTTTCAAAACTGGTTATCAATCTATGAAATCCCTTTTTCAAATCTTGCACCACCTAAGGGACAAGATTTGATTTAACCCCCCTGGTCAATAGTGAGATCACCTACTTAGCTGCTGGTTAGCCTCAACTGTAAGCCTCGGCAGGGTCTTCATCCCATAATTTACATCATCTATTGGGACGACATGTGTCGACATGAATCTACAACATCCCCACCACGTTTTCTACCGTCTTTTTCTCTTCACCTCGTGGTAAAAAAATGATGATCTAACACTTAATACAGTAAGTGAAGAGGCAATTGGGGAAAAGTTTCGATGATATTCCAAAAAAACAAAGAGCATTTGTTTTGGATGTGGCTGAAAGTCCGAAATCATATACTAACCATGAACTGACCGTTTTGTGAGGTCATCGCCATCCAATTTTTGAAAGAATCTTCGGCTCGTCAAATTTTAGGATGGATGAAAATCACCAACTTTCGAGGTAAAAGTCTACGAAAAGGTTGGCAAGCTACGACCAGACCGGACCGATTAACCTGACAAATTTTCCAAGTACACTGGAGGGCTTCAACTACTTGTTTAGTTGCTTCAAACCTGCAGGAAACTTCTGAGCAATACAATTCCCAAGCCTGAGTTTAGTGGCATTTAGAGGGAGATTCCCTTACAATCACCACCATTTGGGGTGACAACATAGACCCATCTCCGAGAAATCTTTCCACCACGAAAGCTACTTGAGTCCCAGGGTTTTGGTACAGACATAGTTCACAGCTGTGAACCTTCTTGCCGGGCAATCAAATGGGTTTTTACAAAAACCTAACCTAAAAACACCCCGCTGTTGTTGGAAAAAGGGGCCGTTTTTTTCTTGAGAAAAAATATGGCCAATTTTTTGGTCATCGTCTGAATATTTATAACTGTTGTCTGATTATTTACATGCATCATGATTAGAAAAAAACTGGCGGATGCTCATTTAGAAAAGCTGCCCACCTACTCTCTCAGAACCACATTCCTTTCCCATGAGGATCTGACAGTAGAAAGACCAACAAGCTCAAAATTGTGAGCTGCTTGCCGCATCTGCCCATGTTTTGTATCCCATACCCATTAGAACCAAAAAAAGCTGCAGAGAAACGAATTTTTGCCATGCTGATTTTTCATCATGATGCTTCATCGTGGCCAGGCCCTATCCTCCAACAGTTTTTCACCAAGGAGGGTCACATCCAAGAAGCTGTTTTCAGCAGACGGTTTGGTTTGCTACGGCGATGGTTTTTATGATCCAACCCAATTTTCAGGTCATGCTTGCCTTTTGATAGGGATAATTATATAAATCCCTACCTCCCAAATAACAACCAAATCAAATCTTTTTTCAAGCAGCCGTGTTTTGTTTCATCACCTTTTCATCTGAAGATTCTGAAAACCTAAATGAACATCTTTTCACTTCAATTGGCCGGTATGGTAAATTCCAATAGAATCTTCGCGCTGAGTGAAATCGTTACCCCCCTGGGAACTAACATGTCCCATCAAAAGGCAACTTTCAAGATGATTTTCCTTTTCCAGCGGTGGGATATGTTAGTTACTTCCCTGGAGGGTGCATGGCAAAAAAAGATGAAAAACAAATTACACACCAAAATTTTGACGAATGGATGGACCCCCCAAAAGTACCTAATATTCTTGTCAAAAAGGAGCCCAAAATGTTCCATTTTGGCCCACCATGGTCTTTTAAATCCATATTTTTCAGGTTCTAAAAAGAGAAACCTCTCCATCTTTGCGAAGGACTCCCATCCTTCCCTTCAAAAAAAGAAGAAGTTTCAACTTCAGACATGAACCACCTGAAGTCAATCCTTACACGTGGGACGCCACGAAACACAAATCTTGGATGTGGCAAATGGACGCCTGCAAATGCTGAAGAATCCGCCCAGAAGAGCCCAGCCTGATCGCAAATGCCACGGACCCTCTTTGATGTTCCATGGAAAAAGTGGAAGTTATTGGAAGTGGTTGTACCCCTGGCAAGTCTTTGTGACCTTTTTGGGATGGTTCAGGGACCATTTAAAAGGTTAAGTGACCTCCAACTGAGGGATCAAAATGTCACTTTGAATCACCTGGCCTCTTGTTACTAAGGAAACTGTGATTGGTTTTGAGGTTGTTTTCGCTTCCAAGATCAATTTCTGCGTTTTCGGTAAACAATTCACCATATACTCAAGAGGTTTCAACCAGGAATGCGGGGGTGTCAAAACATATGGGAGGTTGGTCCAAAACAGCGGCAACCCAAAAAAACAAAACCATTGCCTACCTCCAGTAAAATGGACAGTCAGAGTCAGAATCATTATTTGGTGGTATATCCATGGTGTATTTTTATGGTCATTTTTGGCCCATATGACTGAGTATATAAGCCCTACCAGAATCAACCTGGGTTTTGGGTGGCCACTATTTGGAGAACCAAATACAGCCCTTCGACGCATTTTTCGGGTCTCCCGCCAATATGGCCACGGCCGCCACTGCGAGGAGGGAAGGGGCCGCCATTCTGGCAGCGACAGGTGGAGTTTTTTGGGCAAAGCGGAGTCTACTTGGTGGCAAACATGGTATAGTGATCGCAGCTAGTTAGTAAGTCAGGTTAAAGCTGAAAAACATACGTAGCCCCGGCAAGCTGGCCCATCAGTCCCCTAAATGGGGTGAAATCACCCAACTTCCTAGTTGCCTTCGTTACTTCCATTTTCGCCACCTGGAATGTCCGGGAAGAAACTTGGTGACTTAGTGACTTTGGATCCATGAATTTCAAACCAAAGTATATACCTTCAATTCTCAGTTTCTGGTGAACACAATCACCGTTTTCTTTTGTTTTGTACTACTTTTCACCTTTAAACTACTGGGAAAGGCGAAAAAAACCTTTGTTTTTTATTTCCACCACGTTTTTTTTAATGATGCTTACCAGTACCAAAATTCACCAATCCACTGGAATTGAGTTGAAGATTTACCGAGAAACTGTACCAATTTCGTTTGCGAAATCTGGGCAATTTATACAATCCTTAAGCTGAACTAAGGCCGACCTTTGGGTAGGATTCCCTTACTAGATCAGATGAAATGATAGGAAATTCCAAGCTCGTTAAAGCTGGGGTTCCAAAATTCCAACTCGGTGGTGGAAATTCTGGTTGGTTACAGCAACCTGCAACCTGTAACAGGGGTCATTATATATATTACCAGCCCAAAACAATGCATTGCTATAAGTTATATGCATATACAGTAAGGGAAATTACCTCAAAAATGCCATAGATTTGTATCTAGTTGGTGGTTTTTCCCACCCATCTGAAAAATATGATCGTCAAATTGCGTTCATCTTCCCCAAATAGGGGCGAAAATAAAAAAAATATGTGAAACCACCACCTAGTAAATTTTGGGGTTTTAGTTATAACTCCATTTTTTCCGCCTTAAAACCATCAGATTCATTTTTCCATGGCCTGTTTTTAGGACCCAAAGGTATGTTAATATTGTTTCTCTTCCCGCCACCTGGGTATTGTTTGTTTCCCCCCCCCTTTTTGGGTCCCATTTAATGATACTTCCTAAACTTGACCCGTTTTTGTTGGTTCAAGTTCGGATGAGACCAAGTTCCCCAGAGGGGGTACCCAGGTTGTAGGATGATGCGGCCATCACAGTGGTTTTGAAATAAATTCACCATGCCATCATGCGATTTTCTACCAAAAAATCCGGCGTACCTCCCTGAAAACTAAGGAATATCCGCTGAAAATTGACGGTTGGAAGATGAAATGTCCTTTCAAATTGCTCCCTTTTCCGGGGACATGTTAATTTTTGGGGGGTGGTTACTTTGTAGCCTTTTTTCTCACCGAAGACTACTTCCTTTCAATGAAACCCCAAAGAAATTCTTTTTTGTTGACATCAAAACTTCCAAGGAAAACCACACCAAACCGTTACCACAAAAAACAACGAACGAACGAACGAACGATGACTAAAACACCGAAAAACCCAACGAAAACAGACTCTCAGCACCTTGGCATCAACCAAGATGTCGGCAGGGGTTTTTTATCTGCCAGAGAAAGGTTGGGAAGTTTTGAGCCCAAAATTCAAGGGTTTAGGACTCCTGAGGCGACGAGTTTCCAACCTGACTCCGGAAGCAGGCTGTGAAAATCCTCTATGTATGTACTTATGTACGTACGTACGTATGTATGTATGTAAGTATGCAAGTATGTATGTATGTAAGTAAGTAAGTAAGTATGTAAGTATGTAAGTATGTAAGTATGTAAGTATGTATGTAAGTAAGTAAGTATGTATGTAAGTAAGTAAGTAAGTAAGTAAGTAAGTATGTAAGTATGTAAGTATGTAAGTACGTAAGTACGTAAGTGCGTAAGTACGTACGTACGTACGTACGTATGTATAAATGTATATGTATATATATATATATATATTTGTAGAGCGAGCGAGAGAGAGAGAGGAGGGGTCGTTGACTACCCTAGGAAAACTACGAAAATCGAAGGGGGTGTACAAATTAAGACGAGTAGTTTCCTCTAGAATAT
>DF243310.1:0-16496 GCA_000507305.1 Breviolum minutum Mf 1.05b.01 | reverse complement strand
TATATATATATATATATTGTTAGAGCGAGCGAGAGAGAGAGAGAGGGGGGCGTTGATACCCTGGAAAACTCGAAAATCAAGGGGGTGTCAAATTAAGACGAGAGTTTCCTCTAGAATATGGTAGGGTCAGTTCCCACCGAACCATGCTTGCGACAGGAATGGTGTTTGGGTAGGTGACTGAAATTAACGGTACTGTAGTGAACACAAGTTGCTCCCCTTCAATGATGAGACATTGACTACCCCTTCATGTGGCAACCAACACATCTTGCGTTGATGAGCTCATTCATACGGCAACGGCAACGATCACCAGCTTTTCCTTTTTGCAAGCCGCAAGCCTGTCTGGATCTGTTTGACTTCTGAGCAAGAAAATGTGATCATTAGCTCAAGATCAAAGCTGAAAACGTCTCAATCAAGACTACGTGGAAGGAAACGAGAAAGACTCACAAGGGGTATTTGGGGGCCACTAATCTCTTGATACAACTGTAGTTTCAGATTATGAGGCGAGTTTTAAGTTCGTAAGTCAGATTACCCTTTGTTGGACGTCCACAGTGTCTGTGCTCGCAAAACACAAAGATCACTTCAGGCTTTCCTGATGTGTCCTGAAAACCGGTGGTCTCCGGCTTTTCTATACGAAAGGTACACAGTATCCAGTGATTTTTGCCACGGCCTTTGGATCTTAGCGACCTGGCGTGTTCGCCCTATTTTTGGCCACCAAAGCACAAAAAGAAAAATGGGTCACGCGGTGGCAAGAATTCCATCCACAATGGTGACATGAATTTATCCACAATCCTGGCTTTGGTGAATAACAGGATCTTGACACCATGACTTCTACTCTCCAAAAACCTTGGGTAGATCAGGATTCAAACTCTTGTCACTGCTGTTTGTCTCAATCCAGGGCACCCCAAAAAAACGGAATCTTCCGCTGATCTGATCTCCAAACTTGTGAAAGTTGGAGAAGTTTTTGGCAAACCCGGCAGCAGCTGGGGCACTATTTGATAAGAAGCCCCAGGTGGTTTTTGTTGTTCTTGGAACCACCAGCCAACTCCCCAAGCATCCGCTTTCGATAGCGAGCTCGGTGGTAGTTTTGGAGGGTGCCAGGGCGAGCAGTGGGTGGTTGGTCAAAAAGGGTTATTAAGGGTTTGGGCGAACCCCCATGCTGGAAGGGGGTTCCGAATTTCCGGGCTTATGAAATCATCTCCACATAGAACTGGCTTAGTTATTTCATCCCTTCATAAATATACATTAAACTAGAATAATCAGGTTCAAGTGATCCACTGCTCATGTCGATCAGGTGCTTTTTTTTGGTGCCATGAATTCGACATTACGTCGAGCTCAGAAGCCCAAAATGACTCTGACTGGAAATCATTGAAACAGTTTCAACCGCCCAAAAGCCAAAAAGCGGGCGTTGTGTAATTTTCGGTTTAAAGTTGAAACGACTTGCTTAGATTTTGGCCAGTGCAGTGTTGGCTGTCTTCACCAAATCTTGTGGAATAGTCTTTGATGCCTCCAAGTGCAGTTTTAAAAAACATGTGCTATGGCTTTCAACCATGAATGTGTGATCATGGATACCCATCTTCAGTGCTGGATGTTTGATGATTTTCGGTCGTCCACTGTTCAGTCCAGAGTCTCAAATTAGGTGAAACTGCCGCATTTCGGCACGCGCTTATCAAACACAGAAGCGAGCCACAAAAAGGAACTATTAAACATCCATATATACATGTATATACATATATATATGTTATGTGTATAATATATGCCATGACATCCTGATATTTTCACAACAAAGATTCCCTTTTTCGAATCAATTCTCCTCCCTTTTGACCGGTAAGCAACGCCCTTTTCGTGGCTCAAGTGTCAAGGCTCCTTTTCGTTACACCTTGAGTAGTCACAAAAACAGGCTGGAGAAACCACAAAATAACCATGGGACTGGTGCATTATTTCTCAATTTACCATTAAAATCAACCATTCATGCAGATAAATATACCAGTCCCATGGATGGTATGAGAAATAAAGTTAAGAAATAACTCGAGAAATTTGAAAAAGTCACTTTCTATTTTTTCCCCGGCTGGTAGGATCCAGAATCCTGGACTAATGCCATTAGTTCTAAAGGCCAGCCACTTTGTTTGGTGTTGGACTTCAGGGTACTATTGATGAGTTATGGGGCTGGTTTAAAACGGGCTTCAGGATCATCCCACATGTGTATTTTTTTCCGAAAACCAACACATATTCGAAGCGAACAAGAAAGGAGCAGCGCCCCAATTAAAAGAAACACTAAGTGATATATTCTATGAAATCTTGGGTTGATTAGAAGGGATCTTGAGGGTGTTTCTTATCTTTAAATCTGCCTTTAGGATAAGCGTAATTCTTATGTATGTATATATATATATATAATTCGTATATAACATATACTGTACTTCTTAAATAGGTAGTATCATCGTCGCTTTCTGGTTGCTCAAAAAGCCCAAAAAGCCCTGTTCCCATACCAAAACAAACCATCTTCCTGCCCCATCCCCCATAAAATTCTGAGAACCAGACCCCAAGGTGTAAAAGGCCAAGTGCAAAAAGTCCTCCCAAGTTACCCAGGATGATTTGACGAAACTGTGCAGGTAAGGGATACACCCTATGGGCAAGATATGATCACAAATTTGGGAAAAAATTGTCTATCCATACATGCCGTGAGCAAAAGTCGTCCTCTTTGTGGTAGTAGTAGTAGTAGTAGTAGTAGTAGTAGTAGTAGTAGCAGTAGCAGTAGCAGTAGGAGCAGCAGTAGTAGCAGTAGCAGTAGCAGTAGCAGTAGCAGTAGCAGTAGTAGTAGTAGTAGTAGTAGTAGTAGTAGTAGTAGTAGTAACAACTATACATATATATATATAACATATCATACTGACCAACTCAAGAATTCAAGAAAATTGGGTCGAATCGATGAATCGATGGGGCAATATTTCGGAAGATTCTGGAAACGAGCAAAGCCTCACGAGAGCGAAACCGAATGCAAATTCCCGCTGATTGGAACCGTGGAATTCATGGCGTGGCTTAGATCACATGAAGTTCATTATGAAATCATTGTTTGGTGAGCATTAATTGATTCTGACACCTGAATGATGGTGGAATGGTGAATGGCTGAATCATAATTTCTCATCATTTCTAAAAGCTGGATGCCATCCTTGAGATCAGATACTCACTAAATTCGCTGAACTCATTCACTTACCTCAGGTTTTCGTCCATAAATGTGACGTCATCCCATGAGTTCTTCACCCCTCTTTTTCCGAATCAGTGGTTCACCTTGATCAACGAAAATTCCATGGGAAAAATTGATCACTGAAAAAGTTGATTCAGCCAGAACTTGAAAAAAAAAACATGAGATTCTAAAAGGTCCAGTTGGTGGATCCTGAATTCATGGTTTGTGAAATCATCCTTTTACATAAGGGTAAGAAAAAAAAACTCTATGGGCCAAATCAAGCGGATTTGGGTTTCAACTGACATGAAAAATCACAGCTTGCCACTGTAAATCCACCGTTGTCCTGCAAACAACCCTGCTCTTACAGACAGTCGGCCTACCAAAGATGCACAGCTGGTTCACCGGAAGAAATCGGCGCGGTTGGAGGATTCGAACTTGAAACTCATTATGTTGAGGTCCAGGTCCAGGTTGTGAAGTTTCAAGGGCATATATATATATATATATGTGTGTATATATATATATTTATTTATGTGTATATATATATACATATGTAATTAAAAGTGGATTGCACCACAGCAATTCTACATCCTGTTGCTTCAGAAATCTGACGAGAAAACCCATCAAAAGAATGTTGGCTTAGATTGTAAAGAAATTGGATAAACTACTAACCTCAACTTGTTTGCTGGAGTGAGTTCTCCTATCAACCATATCTAACATCGATTCGGATCTCACCCCTTCAAGGGCAAAACTAAAATAGAAGCCAGGTGAGCCACGAAAAAAAACCTTATTCTGGTTGGTTAATAGGGATCCTTAGAATGGTTTATTATAATCCCCATATACCTGGGTAGGATGTCATCCCCTATATAACCCAACCAACCAGGGGCCCTGTTTTCATTGCTCAAGTCAGGGATGCAAAGTTCTTCAACAGGGAATCTGGGATCAGGGACCTTTCAGTGAATTTTTCGGAGACGTTTCACCAAGGTTGGTTGGTTTGCATGCTAACTGCATGCAAAAAAAACGTTGTGTTTTTTCTCAAACCCAAGAAAAGCTGACTCAATGTTCAATCCATCTTTTAGAATGCCGTAGTCAGACATCTCCCCCCCCAAAAAAAAAACTAACTGGATCTTGGTTCTAATGAATGAAATACGTACCTACTCCAGGTGGAGAAGAAAACACACCGAGAAATACTAAGGTAGAAAAAGGGTCATTTTTTAGAAAAAGCAAGCAACCACCGGATTTCTAAATCATCAACAGTATCATTGCTTTGTCAACCATTTTCAACAATTTTTGGGGCTCCCGTTGATCACTTATCTCATCGCGTGCGTTGAAAGAGGTGAGTTTCTTGACCCTCAGTGGTTTCCCAATTGAGCCACAGAAATTAGACCGATTGGTTTAATGGCATAAAATACTGGTGAATCAACATAGCGAGTATTTCACATATCCCTATTAGCAAGTAATTTTACAAAAAGCCCCCAACAAATGACCCCAGGATTTGTTTCACTTTTCAATTGATTTGTCCCGCAGGAGAATACTGCACCGCAATCTATGTGAAATCCTGGTTGATCCATTGGGTGTTTTTTTTCAGAATCCCTCAAGAGCACAAGGGGAAGGATACTATTGAGTCCCGTTTGGAAGGGTACCTCCTAGTGGCCAGCACCAGTTGATGCAGCTTGATTCAAATTGATTTTCAGGGTCTCCCCCAAGACGTTCCAGGTGGGAGATGTCCAAACCATCAACAGTATCATCAGACATATGACTCATATAACAGCATGAAAGACCTCTTTCTTGAGCCATTACACCCCTGAAGATTAACGGCTGGAACATGTCCTCATGGAGGTTTGGTTCAGATCATTTTCCTTTCCTTAATGGGTCATGGCTATGGGTTCCATGAGTTTCCTGTTGATCTTCCAGGGTGTACCACAGTTCGAACCTCAGGGTTTTTCCTCTGATCTGAGAGGAAGTGTTGTTTTCTACCGAAGTCAGTTTGGTTGGAACCCGTTTTCTTCATATCACACTTCATCCAAACCTCGGACGAATTTGATCCACATCTTTCAGGTTCCTACCAACCTACCAACCCGGAAAAACCGTATCAGCTTCCAACCAACCAAGATCATCTCCAATCCCAACTAAAGGGAGGCGCACCACTTCTGCTGTTTGTGATGCCAGGTTCCAATGGTTCCATCAAATTCCCATCTTTCGAGTCCGCCTCGGACCGGAAGGCGATCGAAGGTCAATCCGGACACATTGGGGGGGGTGGATTTTTTGCAAAACCCACTTTCCGAGTTTGAATTTGGCCCTGCAACATTGGTGAAATTACCGAGACTTCCCTAAACATGTACGAACCTTCTGCGACATCCTAGTGCTCCGCTGCTGATACGACAGGTGGCACAAGATCCCATGATTGTTATGTATTGGGTGGTCGGGCTGAGCCAACATGCCATGGAAAAATTATAATTTTTTCTCTACATAATAATTATATTTTTAGGGGAAGGGAAACAAAGATGGAACCTGTGGATTCTTCACCGGCCCTTCACTTTGCATCCATTTTCCACAGCTACGGAACGACCCCGTCAAAACCAAGCTGAAAGTGTCAGCTTGGCCATATTTCCAAAAACGCATGTCAGCTGTATCAAGCTGTGGTAAGTTGATTGGCCACTTTTCTACATTTCAAAGTCACCAGAAACTGACTTTTTGGTGCACATTTTCGGTGGCTCTTTGGAGACTTTTTGGCAATTTTTTTGGATGACTTTTTGGCGACTGTTTGGCGACTTGCGGGAAACTTCTTTGGCGACTTTATGGCGATTTTTTTGGGTGACTTTATGGTGACTACTTGCTGTGGTGACTTCTTGGCGACTCCTCTTTTGCGACTTTTTGACCACTTTCTGGGAACTATTTGGCGACTTGTTTGGTGAGTTTTTGCCGCGTTTTGACCACTTTATGGTGCCTTTTTCCTCAATTTTCTCATCAACTTGTGGGAATGCCACCTGTACAAACCACCTGACAGGTTAATGCCTCGAAAGTGGTCCAAACCAGGGTGTTAACTTCTACTGTTGATGGGGGGATTACTGGCTGATATGGTAAATATTTCAGTATTTGCGGAACGTTTCATACATGTCAGGTGGTTCTTTGAAATTTCTGAACCATCAACAGTAAGGAAAGCATTTCGACTAGGAACATTTGAAGACAAACTTGTGCCCTGAGCCGAAACCCATTGTCCGCTAACATCAAAACGAAACAAAATCACAGATCTGTCTCCCCATCATTTGGGGTCCCCAAGGACTCCTGCCTAAAAAATGCCGGTCGATTTTGGTATTTTCACACTTCCCTTGTTGCAAATCCCCCCGAAATTGAACAGCTGGAGCCACGCAAAAAATTCGGGGGATGTGGCATTTTTTGGTTTAGCATTTCGGGGAAATTGTCAAAAAAGAATGATCCTAAAAGTGAATATCTATGATTTGGGATGCTTCTCTTTCCAGTAAAAGCTTCGGAGGGGGTACAATGCGTTGGTCAGTTCCCTACTAGCATGCACAATGGTTTTTTTTGAACGGACAAAAGCTCCTGCTTTCTCATGAAGCGAAGGCCATTGCAAATGGCTTACTGAAACTAACAAGGGTTCCAACGTAAGACCAACAAACTGTAGCTACTACCAACAGACTGTAGCTCTTCCATACCTGTGATCACAAGTGAACTTATCCTGAAATCCAATTCATCATTGGGTATGTGTCTTTTTTCAACGTCAATTCATTCTTCTTCCAACAACGCCAATCAGTCGGACCGATTCGAGATGGCTGCACTCCTGATAAGCTAAGATGGAACCTCAGAATGAGAATCTTCTCTTTTTGTGGTCCACTATGAGGTTTTATCTTTTTGGAAAGATTAAGGATATCAGCAATCAGTATATGTATATATATATATAGATGATATATGATATATTTCAATTTTCATGGGCGTACTTCGTGGTTCGTGGAAGTGGTTGGAACTAGATAGTAAGTTGGGTAATTTCAAACCATTTAGGGGACCCATATACCAATCTACAAGGGTGAACAAATACTTGTACCTTTAAATTAACTACCTCCTTGCGATCACCATGCTCGTCACCAAGCAGCTTTCCAAGCTGTCTTTCACTTGGCTTTCGGACGGGGTATGTAAAGAACCACTCGTCGACGGTGGTTTCCTTCTTGGTCACCTTGAGAGCGAACGAAGCGGCGAAGAGAAGTAGTGAGGACAACCCACAGGGTTTGCTCTGAATGTCCCCTGCAGAAACATCAAACATTGACAAAAATCCATCAAGCATAGGCACCTACTGTAAGAGTGATGTTTTAAAACCCGCCCAAAAAACATGGGGATAGATAGCAAATCCTGTATCCTGGAACAAGGATTCTACATCGAACTCCTATCCTTTTCGGATCTGATTGGAACCCGAGAACATTTCCCCGAATCAGTTGTTGTGTTGTGTAGGCTCTTCCCTACTCCAACAGCTACGATCGTTATACATGAAGCTATAGGGGGACCCTATAAATGGCCGAAAAAAAAATGGGTAGCTGATATTATAACCCCCTACTAAGTGGAGTTATAATCCTACATATAACTCGTAGGGAGCCATCCCTGATATGTTTATTGAGCCATCGCTATTGGAGTTTTAAATAACTCCACTTGAAGGAGCTCCGATCCTATCCAAAGCTTCCAGTTGATTCCCGGCTTTAAGGGAATGTGTTTCATAACAGCGTAGCTTTTGGGGTGAGTTGCGTATTTAGAGGTCCCCTTGGCAAATCCTAAGTGGATTGATAGAAACTAGGTGAAAGATTTTCCAAAAAGAAGTGCTGATTTCTCTTGGTGAAGGTATATGAATCTCTAAACTCAGGAGGGTGATTCATCGCACCAGTTCTACTGCAAAGGGATCGCCCTAGACCATGCCACACTTGATGCTTTGTCTTGCTCTTCAGCAAATGGAAGCATCTTACGACCCCAAACGTGTTCTGCTTCTATGTCACCCAGCCTCTCTGAAGACCAACTGCGGTTCCTCTCCAAAAGCAACAAACATTGCAAAAACTACAACCACAATCCACAACGACAACAAAAAAAACAGGAACTTCAACTTAGCAGCAAAAATTCACCAAACTTCCTACGTTTCCCCTACCTGCAACATCAAAAACATCCCATCTTCCCTCATGGTTCACATCATCCCTCACTTCGGTCCTGCCTAAACACTGGTAGCAGCTGGTAGCAGTGAAGATCAATAAAGGTCCCTTCACAAAAATGATAATCTGGTTGGTGGTTTCAACCCATCTGAAAAATATTAGTCAAAATGGAAATCTTCCCCAAGTAGGGGTGAAAATAAAAAATACTTGAAACCACCATCTAGTAATTTACCCACTGTTACCAGGGTTTTGGCAACCCCCCAATTCACCATGAGTTCAGTCCTCCAATTTCACGTCCGAGATCGTGCCCAAGGTCTCCCCTCCGCGAGTGACGAAGAGCTGCTTCAAATGCATCTGGGGCAAACAGCAGAAAACCAGAAAACCAGGTGTGACTCAAGGAAACAAAAATATGAAGCCATCAATTTTCAGGAGAGTTGGAAGAAGGGGGTGAAAACCCCTGAGGTTCGACCTGTCAAACCTTGGAAAAAATGATACTTGGATCAACTACTGGACCCTGTTTGGGATAGCAAGTTGGACCTGTGGGGTTCGCGGGATAAAGCTTCGGGCTTTTTCTGGTTGCTTTTTCGGTTGCGGGATTCCCATTTCATGGGCGATTTCATGGTCTCAAGGTGCCCAAGGGTAGTGAGAACAGCCACCTGAATGTCCTCAACAACTAGGGGGTTTTTCACTCATCAAGAGAGTAGTTGTTGCAAAGAAATCGTGAAGAAGTGCTAAAATGAAACTTAGCCTCAATGTGTTAGTGGATGATATCTTTAAAATGAAAGTCTGAAAGACATTCAAACCATGAAACCCTATATGTCTTTTTCATGTCGCTCGTCATGTCATAGGGGTCAAAAAAACACCTATGGCTGGTGGCCGGCGACATCGTCCACCAATAGCCAATACAACTACAGCTATAGGTAATATACAATCCCTGAAAATTAACATAGAACCCGAAACTGAAGGTTTGGAAGATGATTTTCCCTTTCAAACAGGTGATTTTCAGGTTCCATCTTAATTTTCCATGGTGTACAATCCCTGAAACTAACAGTTCGCACCTGAAAAATGGTGGGAATGGAAGACGATCCTTTCCTTTAGGGTCCTCGCCTATTTTCAGGGGCAAACTTGCTGTTAGAGTAATTCCCCATTCCGCATATTATGGAAACCCACTTCTGTCAGAAAGGTGTGAATCGTTCGTGTTTCACCAAGCGGCTCATGCTTCCCCAAGCATCCGGAAGTGATACCCATGGGATATGGTGATATCCAAGGATTCCCCTAGCCTGATGACTATATGTTCCTCTTGTGGATACGTATACCCTGGAAGTCCAAGTCGACCAAACTTTGCCCAGTGGTAGTACAGAATCCTTCACTTAGATCATCCAAAATGCCATTTGTTTGCCTGGTCTTGGACTTCTGGGGTATGTACTTCAATTCAATCTTCTATCTCCTCATTGATGACATAGGATATTTACTATCTGAACCTGTGTGGATTTGGGTTTTTTCTGCGATTTTGCAACATAGAAAAAGAACCATCTTTTGCACATCCAACGATGGCAAAATCGTCAGTAGATCGCCACGCATATGTTGATGTATCAAAAACTCTTGAAAAATCCAACTCATCAACTCCCGCAATACACCAATGATATCCAACGATAGTATATGATAGTATCATCAAAAAAAGGAAACTGTGCAAGAATACACTCCAGGAAACTAACACAACCAACCTTGGGAAAAGGAAAATCATCTTCAAAACTGCCATTGGTTTTTGGGATATGTTAGTTCCCCAGAGGGTAGTACAAAAAAAAAAACAAGATGATTCGGTTTAGAAAAACGGCTGACCTCGGTGTTCCCGATCCGACCTCCATTGCATCAGCTGTGGATTCGTCCAGCAACAAAGTCGCCTCACCATGGGTCCACGGTGAGACGTGGGGATGTTTGTTGGTTCGTTCTGAGTGGGCAGAAATCCAGCGAATCCAATCATCTGGATAAATACCCAGATAAACATTGGGAGTTCTATCACCAACTCAAAGAAATGGAGCCGAGAAAAAAAACCGGAAAAAAACATCTCACCAACCTCAACCTTCGAGGTCTAACAAATTTGAGACTGTGCATGAATCAACGCAATGAAATCTTGCATGTCAAAAAACTTCTCACCTTCTCGTTTCTGAAAAAAAATCCATTCCCCCTGCGTTCTGTAAGGCCTTCCATTTTTTTCTGTTGCAAAAAAAACGTGTCGGAACGCTGTGTTTTTTCGTTTCTCCTTGAGGGGCCCCTGACATCCAGGAAATGTGGTGGGTTGAGAATCTCAAAGGGCACGCGCACCATTCCATTCCCCTGGGACCCGAAGGGTGGGAACCCATGGCTGGTGTGGGATAGATGCTGTGAAAAACGGGATGTCATGTCTAAAACCTTGTTAAAAAAACTGGGATAAACTAGCAACCTCAAGTGGTTAGCAGGATTTCTTCCATCAACACTAGCAACCAACAAGACTTGTTACAGTGCTTTTGTTTTCGGGTACTGTACCATTCAACTCGGCAAGGAAGCAAACATCTCTTTTCCCTTGACATGCGCCATGGGAGTTGCGCTGAACCGAAACGAAATCGCACCGAAATCGCACCGCACCAAAACCGGTGATTTATATCACACGGTGGCTTCTTGCGGATGGTCCAAGTGCCAATCAGACCTTCCTTTTGAAGGAAGATCTTTGATCTTCTGACACAATTCTTTGAAGGCTGTACGATAGTACCAGGCCAAAAATACAAAAACAAACACAACCACTACAGAAGATACACCTACCCAAGCTCCGCTTTGAACTTGATCTACTAGTGCACAGTCTCTGACCTGATTTTCGCGGCGGTTCCGGCACAATTTTTTGGGCCTCGGCCTCTTTGTGAATTCCTTTCTTGGCCAGTTGTTTCACGAAAGAATTGTTATTTAAAAAGAAATTCCGGCAACAAAAATATCTTGGTTTCCTATTATTTCTGATAATGATCATATGTGTACATATATACATATATATATATATAAGTATACTATATAGACATATATTGTGATTTCCAAGTCACGTGCAGGCGCGCCAAAACCACGAGAATAAAGATTGAGAGCATACCCCATAAATTGACCTTGTTCACCATCTTCTGCATTTGGAGATGTCCAACCTTGGCGTTAAAACAAAACCGCGTGATGATTCCAAGATTCATATGGCAATGGGATGTGAATAGAATACCAAAGTGACCACAAAAAACTGATCATAACTTAATATTAGTAGTTCAAAATTTGAAGTTTTGAAGGGTCCAATCATTCTGAGACACCAAATCAGCAAATAAAAATCACTGAATTCCGGAGGGTTTCCCAAAAACTGCTTCCAGTTTTTCTTTCTAAACGTCCCATTGAAAGTTCTCACGAGGTCGCCTTTGGAAGCACATCGAACTCTTTCTTCGGAAACGGCATTCGTGGTCAGTTCATCTAAAGCCATGTTGGTTTTTTCAGGTTTTTTGTTGTTCGTGGCTTCAACCCGTTTTTAGACGTTCTCAAAAACTGGAGTTCCTGCATGAAAAACCTTCATTGAGGTCAGTTGCACTTGTATTTTCAGGTCAGTTGATGAAAGAAATGGGGGAAAAACCTTTGAAATCCTAGACAAAAAAAACAAACAGTTACCTCAAAACCTTAATATAACCACTGACAAAAAAGTGGAAATGGAAAACCTCATCTGGGTGATAGAATCACCCATGTAAGAAATCAGGCTTCGGGGCACCAAGCTCCCTTAAATAGATCGAAACCTTAAAATTTAAGGCTACCCCCCACCCCAATGCCAACCCCCCCCCAGGAATTTTCAGGCCTTGTTAGGGGAGGGACAATGATGGTTGATAATTGATAAGCCCCTATTTCCTGGTTTGGGGGTGGCATTGGGGGTGTTGATTATCCTTAGATTTTCAATGATGGGATCGAGGTTAGGAGATGAAACCCATTCCCATCGGTCCAGGAGTCCAGGTCCACCCTGCGGCCAAGGTAACGGATTCCAAATAGAAGGATGTTGTGTGACCCACCAAATTCAAAAACATAAAGGTCACAGCAATCAGAAAGTATTCCTGCGGATAGCTGATGGAATGTTTGCTGCGGCTTTTGATGCTTTTGTTGTAACTAAAAACCTTGGCAAAATTAAATACCCTCCTGGTAAAACTAACATGAAATTCGACCATGTCCAATAGAAAGTACATCTTCATGTCGGGTCCATTATCCAGCAATGTTACTTGACTGGCCAATCCATTTGGCCACCGTTTTCATTAGGACTTTCGCCAACACAAACTTCACACGGGTTGTGAACAACAGTTGTTTCACTATAAAAGAGTCAAATGAGGCCATCTCAAAACTTGAAGAAAGACCCCCCCTCCAAAAACCTCCAGAAATGGCTTCCTTTTAGGAAGCCATTCCAGACTTTTAGATACGTTTGGGTGTTTGCTTTTGAGGATGAAGCACAGCCAATTTATGACCAAGCCGGTAAGTTCGCTTCGACAAATGAGGTTGAAAAAGTCATTTCCAAATGATGTTACAAACACATCAAACCTTTAAACAAACCTCACCAAACTCCACTTCTCCGCCGTTTGATTCACGAAATCTGTGTTGATTGGTCAGGATGAAGGATCTTTTCAAAGCCTTCCTATATTTCCTATAACCCTGACAAAACCTAAGATGTCATTAGAAGCGCCTGCATCTTTCTGGTAGCTCTTTAAACCCTCGTTTTTTTTGCATGGAATTCAAACCCAACCAACCAACCAACCAACCAACCAACCAACCTCAAAACCTTCAACCAACCACTGCGCCTCCATCCAACTCGTATCTCCTGAAGAAGGCACCAAAGTGAGAACTTGATTTCTCAAATTGGTCAAAGAGACCAAGGCCAACATCGTAGTCGCAATGCGTGGCATGGCAAAGCGTACATCCAAACCAAAAGCCAGAAAGCCCATCCTTGGTGGCAACAAACAAACCACCCGTCCAATGGTCCAATGATGACCCAACGGTCACTGGGAATTATTTTCTAATATTATGTTGAGTGTATGGTTGGTGAAGTTTTCCTTTTTTTGGAAATTGATCCTAAGTGACATGCACCTGCTTGTGTCAGAAATGCTTCGCAAGTGGAGTAGTGCAGTTCCAGGAATGGTAGATTTTGGGCTGTGACAGTGTGACACTTCACATTGAAGGAGCTCTTATTGGGAAGCAGGGCGGACAAAAAAAACAACACTTGGGCTTGGGCAGAAGGTCAAATTCGCTTCTTTCCCACGTTTAATGCACGAAGAGTGGCTCTTGGAAGTTGCAAAAAGAACATAAATCTGAGCACAAGATTTCGGTCTTTTTCTATGTCCCACGTCCATTTCACACGTTGTTCAAGGTGTTGAAGCCTCCAAATTTTCTTCATAGCAAAAATGTCCCAGCAAAACTACCTCACCCCTTAGTACAGCTCACTCATCTGATGAAAGACAGGAAGAAAGCTCGGTTTTTGTAACGATCCGTCCATCCGCCAAATTTCCAGCGGAGGATTTGACCAAAAAAATCCACTCCCTGGATACGGATCTCACAAACCTCTCATGGAATCTACTACAGGGGTCATTTTTTTTTACCAACCCAAACCAATGCACTAAAAAAAGGGGTAAATCCCTCAAAATCACCATAAAATGTAAATTTGTATTGTTTGATCCCCCAAAATGGGTAAATTTAAGGACCGCGTAATTACTATCCAAAGCATCCAGAGCAGTGATTCAGGCTTTGCTAGAAGAGGCCCCCAACCCATCACCAAAAACCGTTGATTCCTGGCAAATTTACCATGATTTGAGCCTGATGTCGGGGTGATGTTGAAAAAAAATCTTCCGCAAAAGCCTGGTTTCAGGCCCAACTTGAGGTTCGCAAAGCGCTCAAATCCTCAACCCTTTCAATTACAGAGCTTTGCAGAGCTACCAGAAACTACCAGGTTCTATGGCGAATCACGTGTTTTTGTTTTTTTTGGTTTTACAAGAAGCCTTTGAAGAAATCCATCCGAATAAACACGCATTTCATGACTAAGAAAAATGCTTTGGGATGGATTCTGTGCGTAGCTCTCAATGGCTCACCCATCAGTGTGTTGTGCTTTTATTTTGTTTCCTCTCGGAGCCAAAAAATTGGTGGGTTATATCACATCATATATTCCATAAAGAGGACACCTTGGGGTGTCCTCAAAAAAAGACCACCTACATGCACAAAAACGCCAAAATTATCACCAACCAAGAAAAAACATCCAAAGTTGTTTTTGTTGCAAACGAGATTCAAACTATACACGATGGAAGGCCACAAGTAGGCAGTAATCAATGGTTGCGATTGCCTGTCGGGAAATGACGCGATAAATGCACCCATCCAAGAAGATGTCATGAGAAGGAAAAAAAACGAATAAATGCTGACAGACTTAAAAAAAAGTGAAAAATTAACATAGAACCATTTTTGGTTGGTTGAAAAGAAAAAGCAAAATATACACACCATCAATTTTGAGCTGTGTGAAGCCATTCATTTTCTGCCAGTGTTGACACAAACAAACCACTGTGCTTTTCAAACGGCAAAACAAAAGTAGGCCCCCAGAAACCTGGCCTAATCCCTTTCATCGTACACTCGATCAGTGCCGTATCGATCGAGCGACACGTGAAGTTCTGCCACTGAAAACCAACATAAGATCCTGGCGCCTCAAGATTTCGATCGTGAGGTCACCAAAATCAAATAAAAATCTTTAAAAAAAAACGGTGTCCCTTACTTTCCGTTGAAATACTTGTTGTTTATAATAGGGATCCTTATATCTCATGGTTTATGAAATAATTCCCACAAAAAGGGTAGTATATCATCCCCTAAAAAATACCCTAAACAACCAGGGTCCGTTTTTGCTCATGTTGCAGCAACAGATTTCTGTGGGAGATTCCAGGTACTGAGATGTTCAAAGATTCGTTGGTCGTGATCTTTTAATGAAGGGTTGGGTTGTGATGGGTGAAGATATATTGTATCGGATCCATGTATGGTATATTTTCCTACATGTGGTTGATTTTTATGGTCAATATACAGCATGTATAGGCAAATATACCATACATGGATCCTATGATTTATAACCAAACTGTTTCAGGACTCTGTAAGTTGGTGTATAAAACCATCTCCGAAACACCAAGCAACGTGTTTCCGGGACCCAAAAAAAACGAGTCCAGACTGTGGAAACAAAGAATCAGGCTGGGGAAGCAAGAATCAGGCTGGGGAAACAAGAATCAGGCTGGGGAAACAAAGAATCAGTTTTCACCAACCATTTTCCCCCCCGGCAATGAAGAATCCCTATTTCTGGTATACGTGTAGGTTGAACAACCCATGAAAAAGATCCAAGATCAGTTTCAAAGTCAAAAGTAAGCCATCGACACACGCCGAATCACAACAAAACAAAAAAGTAGCAAACTAAGTGGTCCAACCAGATTGGTGCAACCGTTGGAATTCGAATCATTTCCTGCATCAGAATATTTCCCACTAATTTTTCCGACCTTGATCCTCCTGACAGTGGACAGATCAGAGTCCAAAGGTCTGTTTCAAAGAAGATTCAGGAACAAAAACTCGCATGGCCAAAAGGAAATGAGTGCTTCGTTTGATGTTCAATGGGGTACATCATCCAGCACAGTCTTACTAACCAGAACCAAGGCAGGCAAAAAAACAACGCGTTTTTTTGGCCTTGACTTGTTTTTAGAGACTACGGTAGCTCTTCTTTTGAGATGTTTTTTGAAACACACCCCAAAAAAACACAAAGCTCGACCCTTTTCTGTGCCATCGGCGACTACCGTTTTGCCGTGGAACAGGCCAAGTGCACATTGTCAGATTGGAAACAGGATCAATCCCAGAGACACTTCCTGGAGTTTTTGTAGCTTTGGGCATCTCCAGTGGAAGCGATTTGGTTTGCAACACTTCAAAATTGTGGTTCAAGATTTAGATCTGGGAACTATCATCTTTGAGGGGTGGTTGTTCCCTTTTTTCTAGCCTTTAGCCTGCCAAACCGACTATTTCTTGAATGGTTTGTTCTGTTCACGACCATTGGTGTAGTAAGGGTTTATGATCAACAATTTCAGGGGAATATCATTTGCACAGTCTCTGACTTCCGGGTATACATGTACTGTGTAGAAATATGTGTATATATGATCCAGCCC
>DF243309.1:1243-41471 GCA_000507305.1 Breviolum minutum Mf 1.05b.01 | reverse complement strand
ATACAAAAAAGGCTTCAGTGAAATCCTTTGTATATATATATAATAAATGGCTATGGATATACTACAGTCAGAGACTATACTAGATAAGCATGTTCATTTGTTTTGTTGAAAAAATATTGCAGGAGATAAAGCAATATTCTGCCACATTCATCATGCATCAGCAAGTAAGTATGTTCAAAAACATAACCTGTTTTCCTCCTTGATTCCCTTCTAAAACCCCAATGAACCAAAATTTGTTTGAGAATTGTCCAACCTTTTCAAATGAGGAAAAGTTCAGTTTTGATCAGCTTTGCAGACCCCAATTACACCCGCAAGTAGTTTTCACTGCAATCTTTGCCTCTACTATTGTCTATATGTGTTCAAGAACTCAATTCTCAAGGCTCGGAATACAAACACCACAATCAATCCAAATAATGGATATGAAGTCGAAAGAATCTGGATAAATGAAGTGTGACAAAAGTGAAGATGGAAGCCTGAACTTGTGGAAATGCTACAATTTCCGAAGACTTCTGTCTAAGCCAGCGAAAACTTACATTGCTAAAACCTACTATGTAGTTGACAAAGGGCAAGCAAAGAACAGCTCAAAGAATCCTGTTCAAGATGACGTTTATGTAACATCATTCAAGAAAAAAACACGGGTGTTGCTGTCAACACTCGACAATAAATTACATGACATACTTCCATCATCATGCTTTCAATTGGCCCAATGCAGGTCCGAGGGTCGGCTGCCTTCTGTGGATAGAAGGTCACTTTTAAGCCATTCTTCTCAAAGGCGACCTCGATTTGAAGGGTCAACATGAAAAAATGGTCAGCTCCCAGTCTTACCCCCGTCTTCTACCCAACCAAAAAGAAGCAATGGGATGATGTTTTTGAGTCCCTTGGACATCCCCTTGAGAGGTTGAAAAATCTACAGGCTTCATCCTGGTGTACTCTTCATAAGATGCACAGATGTACACATTTACCCGCGAAAACGCGTGTCAGAGTAGACATCTTCTCATTGGTCCCCTTCCCCCCCCCTCCAGTTCCTGCCATGTCACCATGGGTGCACATGTTTGCGCTTGCGCCGTGGTGCCACCTCCGAAGAGATCCATGAAGCCTTCACTGGCTGCTGGTGCTGCACCTTGACTGGGAGCTGCAGCAGAGCCATCCAGCAAATCCTGAGGGCCCATTTCAACCAAGCTTTAGGCAGTGAAAATGGATGAAAATGGATGAAGATTGCATTTTAGAAGGTTAGCAAAGGCTTACAAAGAAGGGTTCTCTGTGATTCTCTGTTTGTCTTGTAGATCCATTTGTCTTATTGCAATGAAGTGGAGACCATTTTTTTTAGCAGGGGACCAATGCAAGGCAATGAAATTCCATGACCCGGTTGGTTGGGATGTGTTGGGAGGAGATTCAACCTGCTAAACCATCTGTTGAACAAAATCCGTCCCTGTTTAATGACATGAAATCATACATCCTGAAACTTTGAACCACTATATACATGTATGTACCTGTATGGATGATACCTTCCCCCCAAAAAAAACAAGAAAATAACAAACATATAAAATCATGAATCATCCTGAAGTAAAAAAGCCACCCAACATTTCCCATGTCCAAGCATCTAACAAATCGCCACCACTCGGAACTGCGGGAGCCGTTGGAGCCGCTGGAGCTGTTGGAGCCGCCGCTGGATAACCCGATGGAGCACCATCCAACAAGTCATTCAGATCCAACCTTGGTGGAAGCCCTCGGTCAATCCATCCAGTCCACCCTAGGATTGGTTGAAAATATCCACAGGGTGCCATAGAAAAAACAGATTCTGGATTGCTAGAATCACTTTGGGTCTTTTGGCTTTCAGATATATAAATATTTGGCAAACCAACGGAGAAAAAGAAAGAGTCCAGAAAGCATCACAGCAAAGCCCGCAAAACAAAGTCTGGACAAAGGACCACAGAATTAGCATGTCTTCCAAAATCTTTGAACCGGCTCTGAATTCCTACTATATAACTACAGGAACTAACATACCCCACCTTGGGAAAAGGAACATCATCTTCAAAAGTGCCTTGGGATATACTAGTTCCAAGGATGGTAAATATTATATTATTACATCCTATCCTCATTCACTTCACCTTTCACCTCCCCCCAAAAACCTTTCTGGGATTTCCTCAAATCATCACCAAGATACAAATCTTTCCCGCCAGATTTGGGTCCTGTAGCCTTTGGCACCTCATGGATGGAAGCATCCCCGATATCTCGAGTTTCCGCACTACCAATCTCCTGACTGGCTGGATTTGCGAATCAGATGGATCGAAAGACGGAGTTTTGGATGGGACAACATCAGGTGTGAGCAGTTTTTAGTTTCGAGAAAAATGCCCAGCACGTATTACTAGTATCAAATGATTGCCCGGATTCTGTTCACCAACAGAATCGATATTATCCCAAAATTGATGAATCCAATTACACTTGGTTTAAGAACCCCTGCCTTTATAACATGCCATAAGCAATCATCGATGTCCAGTTTTTTCCTTTGGGGGGAGGGGGGGTAGGCACGCTGCTCTTTGGGAAGGTGAATCCTGAGGGTTTTGCGAAAAGCGCTGATGTCCAGTCTTGGTGTGAAACAAATATGGAAAATTGCAGGTGAGTACCCAAATCGAATCATCCAATAAGTCATACAAAACGTCTGGCACTCATAGCATCTCATACCATCATTCAAAGGAAAATGAGGATTCAGTTCAATGTAGCACCTCTAAATCATTCAGACACAGCTGTAAATGACCCACCCATGTCACGTCTACTCTTCAAAGGGTGATGAAACTTTAAAAAAAAAAACATCTCAAATCTTCTCCCAAGAATCATCTGTATATCTTCAAAGGGTGATTTTAAAAAAAAAATCATCTCATGCAGATCTTCTCCCCAAGAATCCTCTGTACCCACCATCATTCCCTCATGTCAGCAGCACATCCACCTATAAAAAAAAACTGGTCCTTGTCAGGCACTGGCATTCGATCTAAGATGCCGGGCCGATGGGAATCCCAATCTGAACCCAGCAGTTCCAAAAACTCACAGGAACGTTGCTGGAGGTCCACATGAAGACTACCTAAATCGGGCAAGTTTTAAGAACCAGGACATGTGGGATAGCTCAGCCTGCTCCACCTGAAATACCATCTGCTATTTGATTTTAGATGTATACCTTACCTGAAACTAACATAGCACCTGTCAGGAGGCCTTTCCAAAAGGAAATGAAGAGGAAACTGATTTTTCCAACAGCAGTTTTTCAGGTGCTATGTTAGTTGCAGGGAGGGTATGTATATATCATATACCAGTGTTCCTTTCATCTAACTTAAAGTAAGATTTCATCATTTCAATTCATTTCATGAGTCCTTTTCATTTTGGTCATGATTTGCAAAACAGCACTGCACTTGCTTATTGTGGCAAACCTGCACAACTCATCATGCACATGAGGTGAGGCCAAAAATACAAATCCACCTGCCAACATGCCTCCTCCCCTTCCCCACAACAGCGTTTTTGAACCGAACGAGTTCTTGTCAGCCTGGTCCTTGCCTTTCAACCTCCAAAAACATCCAAAAACATTTCAGATCAGACAGAGTTGCAGTCAAATCTTCGCAACAACTTCTTGATTTTCTCAAACTCCGTCGGACACCTGGATGCAGTCAGGATCTTCATTTGAACGATTTATCTTGTAAATTCCCGGAATATCCAGGGTTACTGGGCCACGCTGCATCATTGCTTTATCATTCAAATGAATTAGCCCAATGGTCCTAACAAGATTGAAGTTTGCACCAATGGCTGAAGAATCATGGGCATAAGGGTAGTTTCATCAGAGCAAAATAAATCATATGGTGTCACTACAATCTCATACACCTGTCCTTCCGCTCCAAGATCCTTCCCCCCCCCAAAAAAAAAGGTCAGCTCCTACCATGGGAAAGCTAAACTTTACCCTTTCCAACACTGCCAGTGTAGGCACCTGGTCACTAACTTGATCAATGCCGCAGTGACCAAGCAATGAGTTGCGGCCGCCCTTTCCGCTGTAGGAGGCTTCCGCACCACATCATACAACAAATCCAAGACATCACCTCCAAATGGTGACCCAAAATGCCACATTGTGATCATAAATGGCAAAATGATGATGATTGATCATGAGCACTTGCAGGGGAATATCTGAAGATCTTACGAACATGTTAATCAAAAGGAAGCAGGTTCTGCAGGCAACTTACTAGAGATAATCCATAGCGCTAATCAGAAATACTGATCAATATCAATACTCATACTCTCATTGTGGCTGGCAGCTACTCTGCGATTTCTTGCTCAAAGTGTAAAGGATTACATCCACACATCAATAATATCAATATACAAAACACCATCATCTACAGGCAAACTCATGAATGTGGGGTATCGTGGGAGAATTCTGAACATGAAAAATCATGTTTTCTTCGGATCCAGCTATCAAATCTCCAGCTGGCAAAATCACTTGACTGATTCGAAGCAATCCACACCGTGCTCCCAAATCACATGCCCCAAAAAGCCCAAGTTTGTGGAATCTTGGCGATTCGGAATTACATAAGTCTCCTCTTAACCAACGTTGAAATGGCAAAGAACATATCATCATTCTAGCCAGTTGCACACATGTCCATGGCCCATGTGTATGTATATTGCGTATGGCAATAAAAAATGAAGCTTTGTATTGGGATATGTTTTTTACCACGACGAGCGCAGTAGAATCTGGGTCGAGCATGGACTTGGGACATCCTCCCCATCTGCTGAAGGAACTGCAATCTCGGATTTCCCGAATAATTTTGACACAGAAAATGAAAAATGGTGGGAATTCTGCAGGAAAAAAAACAGGTTCATGTTGGAAGTCATCATTTCCAGGTTTCATCTTAAGTGCTTTGTTGGTTTTTGTTGGGGTTGGAGTGGTTTTCGTTAAATGACCTTTCCACCAAAAAAACCCAGCATTTCCCCAGGGTTTTGCCCGGGACACCTGGAGTCACTCGAATGGGTTGGTTGTCTGGACCAAGAGCTTTGCCGGAGACTAAATGATCCCCAAACTCGCCCAAACACCAAACACCCACGTGAACCAATGCTTCTTGGCTCAAACTTTCTTTCATGTTGAAGTAGAGCTTGATAACCTTAGATGAACACTTGAAGTTAAATTCAAGTTAATCTATCCTTTTGTTTGAGGAAACTTGTTTTTTCTTGCTTCTTTGGCTGGCTTCGTGCCATGGCATCACGAAGGAAAACCCTGAGAACATCTTGAATTATTTTGTAAGGAAATAACACATACTGCTTGTCGTCATGACCTGCCGCTTCCTGTCAACGAACAAGCGAAAATTAAGAGGAGTGAACTTTCAATTTCGGGGTAAACACCAAAAAACAACAAACACGGCCACTGCAAAAATACGTTCCAAAAGGAAACTTGTTTCCATTCACAATTTTTCAGGGGCTACAATGGGCTACATCACTTTAGGGAAGCGTACTCTTGGATGGAAAAACAATCAAATGACTCTGAAATGGCGCCTCCTTTTTTGAAAACGATCTTGTCATGTATGCAGCAATGAAAATTTAAAATCCTGGTGCTTACTGCTACCTGGAAGGACGTCAAATCGTGTCACAACTATCCATTCCGACCTCATCGCATCTTCCCATCATTTCCCATCTTTTCTGCAAAACGAGGTGCAGTGTAAGAATGCAGCTCTGGCGTTGCCGCCACCACCCGGCAAAACTTCTCCCGCTGCGGTTCCTTCACAAAGTTGCCACCCAAACACCTAAGTGCAGCTCGGCCAGGTTGCTGGTTGCTGCAGGTTGGAAGGTCGCCAGAAAAATGCCGGCATTGCTATATAGATATATGAGGCCCACATGTCATTCAAATCAATTTCGATTTAGTACCAAATACCCTCCCTCAAACTGAAGCATGGCAGCTCAAAAATCACAATATGAAGAGTACTTGCTTTTTTTGGTGCCATGGTTTCAGAGCGCGAGCTGTTTGTTCCAGGAGTTTACGCGTGTCATTCTCGTTCATAGATCTCTACAGCGGCGGCTGTTCATCATCTTTTCATCAAATCAAAAAAAAAACTTGACACAAAGTGAACACCTCTTGCAGGCGTTTAATCTTCAAAGACACCGGCACGGTATATGAGAAACCAGAACAACCATCCAAACCTTCCCGCTCAAGGCAGTCCCAACGCCCAGGCACATGACTTTGATCAAGGTATCTATCTGCCAACGACGATTAGGAGAGAATTTCTCCACTGCCATGCAGATTTTGCTACACAATTCTTCCTGGTAGCCGTTGATGCGCTGTGTATAACTTTGAAAGATATTATATATATATATATATGTATTTATATATATATATTTAAATTTGTGTATTTTTAAAAATATAAATAAATATCATATATTTTGGATATTCTGTTTGCATATTTTTGTTGTTGCAGGAGTTTTTGAAATCAACACCCAAAGTTTGCAACAACAACATTTGCAAGACATCAACAAATGTCAAGTGGCACGAAGTGACAACAGTGTGACGTGTTCACCGTCCTTGAAGTCAGGTTCGGCCACCAGCAAATAGTTCAACAGCTCCTGAGGGTCAAAAGATGGCAGCATGATGCTTGTAAGGGGTGCATCTTACCAGAAAAGAACCTTGACAAATCTTGACCTTCATTCATAATCCTTAAAATATAAAGCTCTACCAGCTAAATCAAACTGCATCTTCAAGGCATTACAAAAAAAAAACAAGCCCAGAAACCTCAACCACATGCGGTTCCCTTTATTGATCAACACGGTTCATCTGAATTTTTTTGGATGACCCCCACCTTCGTCATACTCTTGATGTTGGCTTCGTCCACCAGGGCATAGGTCACATCCAGCGCCCGCTTCCGGATGGAAATGTCGGGATCCTGACGTAGAATGAAGCAGCATGAAATCTATCGTTCCAAAGGCATGGATTAAAAACAAACAAACTACAAATCATTTGCCTGCATGTAAAAAAATGCTGGAATTGTGACATGATACACTCAAATTGAGTGAAAGGTGTCTGCGCGATGCATGGAAGGAGACCCCCCCCCAAAAAAAAAAAAACATCCTGAGTCCAGGGATGATGCAACATTTGACCATGTTGGTGTCAAATCTCTAAATTGCTAACCATGCCTTCAAGCAATCGATGATGGTGTTGCGATGTCGTTGCATGACCTGTTGGTCCACATTCACCACCTTCTGAAGAGTCGCAAGTGCCACATAGCCTCAATACTTCATGGCAAAGCATCGAGGGATACGGTTTTTGTTGTACCGTTTTGGGCCCACACTTCACAAATTCAACAACCTCCAAGCAGTTCAGGAAATGCCTTGGGAAGCTTTTCTTATATCCAGGGGATTTTGTGGCGATTACCCTGCTATCCATACAAAAACCGTAAACGATATGTTGGAAGTTTTCCTCACCATGGCGCCACATGAACCATCCTAGGCTTAGCTTAGCTGCAAAGCTCGCCTAAGTTGGGCATCAGCGTCCTTTCCATCTTCCCTTTCCAAAGAAATCCAAAAGAAACCTGTGATCCAAAAGCAGGTTTCACCAATGGCATAGGTATGAGATAGTGTTTTCTGTATAATCAATGTCAATGTAGTGTTCCTCAACTCTGACAGTCGAGAATTAAAATGAATTGAGTTTTCCAAAGTTTACAGTAACCTCAACACCGCAGATCCCGGAACTCTAGTGCATCATGACAAGCCAACCCGTCCATATAGCCATAGACTCTATCCAATACCACTGCAATTTTGATATGTCTCCAATTGGACCTGACTATACTTGCTTATACTTGCTATCATAAATCAATGCATTCCCACAAACAGCAACGTGTAAGTCACGAAAGTTTCCCTTCCCGTCAAGGCTCGAATATTGTTGTCGCGGCTCAAGAGGAAGCGACCCAGGATGTTAATTCCAAGAACCCTCAAGCCACTTTCGGCATCGATGGACATGATGGTCAGCACACATTCATACCTTGATACATCATCAGCGGAGAGAGTCAATAGATACAAGATCCAGGGATAGGATATGGCAGTTGCTAGGAGGGAAATCTTCATGAAACCTCATTTTTGAATATTTTTGATATGGATTTTGTAGTCAAAATTGTGGACTTCAAAAGCTGAGATTTCTCATGCGAGAATATCCCATGAACCGACAGTGCATCAACAATTGAGTCATAAGATTCATGTTCAACATATATACGTGCACACTGGTATGAAAGCGATATCTCATGTCACTTTCTTGTTGATCACAAGGTTCCAACAAAAAGTTGGTTGCCGAGCTTCAAGATGGAGTTGCCAGTGTTCTTGCTACCCTCGGTGTTGGTGGCCACCTGATCCGTTCAACAAAAACACCAATCCACCTGTCGTCAGTTTCCTAAAAACACCACCAAGTGCTGAGAATGATGCAAGGAAGTGCTCCATATACAACAATCCGCATGCTTCACTTGTGTGATGAAGTGTAACAACTCGCGGCTCACCATCACTTCTGGATTACTATATTGCGAGACTTCCAATGTCGGCAGCATCTTCTGTTGCCATCCCCACCCAGAAGACTATCGAAACATATATATATATATATATATACACATATAATATATACATATGGGGCGTCACATGGGTCCCACTTGCTGGATCAATATCATCAGCTACTAGAAACTGCGCGCTTGTGAAGAGAACAATGTGTTTGATAGATGGAAGTGAAGGGGGTGGTGCCTGCGCCAAAATATCATTCATCTCGTCGCTGGCGTCCTCAGTTTTTGAACCCCAATGTCTGCAACCATCAACGGATACCATTTCTGTGAGTCCACCCTCTGTCTGCAATATGCAAAGGGCTGGAATTCGCAATGGGAATCCCGAAAGCCTTGAAATTCGATACAGTGACAGATTCAACAAAGAGGTCATGGCATGTGGATGAGAAAAACTTGTACTGTCCAGTGCCTGGAAGGTGACTCTGTTTCCAGATATGTACTGAATATTAAGATCCCTCTGTCTATCAACTTTCAAGTTTCAAGGCGTGCGCCATGATGAAAAGAAAAAGTTAGTGAAGCAACATCTAAAATGCCCTCCTGATGGAATGTTCAGCTCAAGGCTCTGCATTGCGCTCACCAAAAAGCCGAAGTAAGCGAAGGACCTTGGCCTGTAAGAATGGATCTGTAATGCCTCAGTGGATTTTGGTTTGCTCGTGGAAACAAATCTTGACCCAATGATCCTATGATTTCAAGGGACACAACTCTTAAAGTCATAAAGAACCCGGGAATCTCTTAGCCGCATTGCTGCATTTCCAACCCTTGGGCACACTTGGAATTTAGATAGATGTAGAACCAATGTATACTTCATCACCTGTTTCAAACAGATTTCTATTTGACTCTCAGGCTCTGATAAACCCACAATCATTGTTTTCGTATAGCCACCCAGTCGGAAACTAGTCCGTATATGGCATATGGCATACCGCTGCTGGCAGGTGTGACAAGGTCAGAGGGTCTTCATGATACTTCATGATTCATAACCATCACTTTTAGAAGTTTGCTACTTTTACCCTTGTTCATCCAGCATTTCACTCATTTGATTTCAAAAGGCTAGGTAACTATCACCAATATCTATATGTAGGGATGATGTTCAACAAGTGGATAACCTATATGAACAAACGAGGCACCTGCGATGTCATACTCCGCAGCATTGGTGTAGCCAGAGGTGACCATGTTTCTGGTGGCGAGGCTCAGTACGTTGACATCTGTGGGTTTCTCAGTTTGTCGAAACTCAGCCAAAACAATTAGGAGTGGATATGGTCTAGTGTACGAACAAAGCAACGAAAGTCTTGGATTCTTCTTGCGCTTCTCCGTTCTGAATTGAAAGAAACCCGACATAACCCGACACCGACACTGCGCTCCTTAGTGCTCTCACAAGTGCAGGGATGTATCGTCGAAACTCCTTGATGTAAGAAGGATTCACCTCAAGAAGTGCAGTCAACAAGGAGCAGCCTGCAAGGAGCACACCATGATTGCGATCCTCAGCGTGCTTGCATGAGCCAGGCACAAGAGGCCCTTGATAACTTTTACATCTTTCCAAGTCAGGGTATCGTTTTTTTTGGGGCCATCGGAATGAATTCTCTGATTGTATTGCCATGAATAGATATCATCAATGATTAATCACATAAAGGATTAAGCAGAAACCACGACGTGCTTTTGTATGCATGGATGATCTTTTCACTGTGGATCTATGTGAATACATGCTATACCTCTAGAGCATATTCCTTACACTTAAGTTTAGATTCTCTAGTATCTTAGAATATCTATCCAAATCATTGAGTGTATCTAGAAATATTGAATATATATAGATAAATAGATAAATCTACCAGTGATGGTCATCCTGCTTTGAGAAGGGACTTCCTTGTACCGGGTCGGAAGTGTACAGCTACCAGCTACGGGGTAGCTCACTCCGGCATCACGAACCCCTTCTTTTGGTTTGCTACAAGGGTGAAGCAATGACTTTGCTAGGACAACTTACGACTCAAACACTAAAAACGTTGAGGTGGATTCCGGATTTTGCCTCTTCCATGGCCTTGAGCCAGGAACATCTAGAAGGGATATGAGACAATTCTAGTCATTATTCAAAAAAAACCTTGAAAAAATAACTACCCCCTGTGACCCTTGACATTAAACCGATGCTTAGAGTCTTCCAGGAGATTGCCAATCTTATTGTTGAACTTATCTTCAATCTCATCCACTTTCCTCACAATGCGCATGGCACACAACGCCGCCTTCTTCCTCACGTAGGGATTTCCAGAGGCCATCCTTGGAGGGGCGCCACATGGATCCCTAAGGCTCATCCCAGCATTTCAGCTACACAGCTCCAAACCTGAGAGATTCTCCTTTTTTAGATATGTCTACCACACAAGGTCCACACAAGGTCCAAGGTCCCTTGCTTTTACCAACAAATTGACGCTGAGCATCATATTCTCCACTTCACGGGCTAATGCTCGACACATCTCGTTGCTGCCAATGTTGCCCAAAGCGCACAATGCCAAGCCGTTGACGTACTGACTCTCATTGGCCATGTCGTTCTTAATCGAGTTTGTCACAAGCCTCAAGTTGCTTTGGAACCAACAAGAGGACCTAAACGCTGTCCCAGCGGAGCAAATGCCCGTAGAACACAACGTGTTGCAGAAAAAATAGCGACAAGTAACTACTGTAGGTTTTGGAATTTGCCATGTTTTGCCCAAGTTGAAATACTGGGAGACACTGAAAAAATTACATTACATCCCAATGGTCCACCCATTTTCCCTAGCGAGCTCAAGCTCTGCAAGGATGAAGCTACATGAGCTCCGTCGATTTTTTGTTGATCTTGAAGACCCATATAAACAACGATGCACAGACTTTTTGTTTTGCCACTAATGTACGTGGGGGGTATGGTCAAATACATAGTGTTGATTGGGAAAAACTAATGTTGTATTTTGCAAATCATATGCTGAGCATACATATTATACATACATTTACACTTCAGTGTACAATATGGCGCTACTAATATCGAAAATACAGACACCTGTTACCCTGGCAACCCCAGTGACCTCAAGTTGTTCGGGAACAGTGTCATATGGCAATACAGTTTACCTAAGCGGTGAAGAAAAGTAAACGAATCTGCTTTTTGTCGCTCAAGCACATGAGAACTTCGGTGTTCTCATCTAAAAGTTGCGTGAGGCCAAGATAGCCAACCCGCTTCTCCTGAGAAAACCCGAGATAAGAAGAGTGCTTTACGACGCAGTAGCTGAAAACCAATCCCATCTTGGGACGTTTTTTGTATCCAATATCAGTGATTTTGTTTTGTCAGGTGTCACTTTCGATCACTTCCATCTCCTTTTGTGAAGAATTCATACGGTCGTGATCTTTGGACATGTCTGCGACGCGTAGACTGTTCCGAATGACATATCACCGATTTCAGCCATGGCTTGTGGCCCCGAAGGGGGAAATACGAATGAACTATTGTGATTCAAAAGCATTGGTTCATCTGTAAGGGACTCATGGAGCAGCTACTTGTAGGTTGGTGTCATTTTTCTTGGATACACATCCTCATAACTGAGGGCAGCATCAGGTACTGCACTTGTAACATTGTAGCAAAGACATCTTACATCACCCAAATCATATAGCTGGGCTTGGCTTGCGGAAGCAATTTTCCAAAATGCCTTCTTGAATTGGTGCCAAAAACCCAGTTGCAGTTGCCCCTTTTCCCCGCAGCCCCTTTGTTTTGTCACCAGGCGTCTGGAAACTTGCTCGATGCAATCAACTTCAAGCATTCCATTTGCCCAAAGTGAGTTGGATAGCCCATCCTCAAGGAACAACAAATGAAAATTCTTGGGGGGACACAATCCACTGGGTTCATAGTGGTTCTCTTCCCAAGAAAATTACCCCAAAAGCTGGTGATTTCCTGAGCTTTCCTCAGCTTCGCTGATCCATGGTTTGGCAGCCGCTGATGCGGTTTTTTGGGCTGGGCCAGCCATGCATCATTGCATAACAAACCATGGCTGCATCATATAGTTTGATTATTTAAATATTATTTAACAATTTCACCTCGCAGCAAGGCAAACAAAAAAAAACTATTGCTTCTGGTATCATCCTGAAAAGAGTGTCATTCTCAAAAGAGTGGGGAAAACAAAAACACAGAGCCCTCCAAGCACCCTATATATGGCTGTTGGTGGTTTCAACCCATTTGAAAAATATTAGTCAAATTGGATCCTTTCCCCAAGTAGGGGTGAAAATAAAAAAGACTTGAAACCACCACCTAGATATGCCATGTTGGCTCTAGATAGGAGGTTCTTTTTCATCAATCATTTCCAATGCCAAGCCATGAATTCTTGGTATCCAATTCGACCATTTTTTCAGGCGTCGCCCGAACCTGTGTCTGCATCCGAGGGACATATGAATAAATAGCAACTTCGCGACATTTCGGTGCCTGCTGATGGGCATTAATGCAGAATCAACATCGAGCGGCTTCGATTGCTTGGGAAGCAAAATGCTGCCAGAAACAAATCTGGCTTAGACTTAGACCCTCAGCAAAGCTTTCAAACGTCAAACTCTACCATTGAAAAAAACAAGACTTCAACTATGAAACTCCAACCGTTGATCAACAAGAAAAAAACAATGTTCATAGAATTGTCAGTTTCACCTTTCATCATTCCCTTCCTTCCACCCTTTTCGGCCAGGCGCCTGAATTGGTTGTCATCCTCCTTGAAGGCCGTACGGATCAAAGCACACTCCCGTGCTACCACGGCGCGTTCCTCCGCGGCCGTCTTGCATGCGCGAATGCTCCGGATCAATTCCCGGAGCTTGATCGACATGGCGCCGCGTTTTCACCCCCGCCCGGGGCCCGGTTGCTTTTTTGCCCCCGAAAAAAACCACCAAAGTCTGAAGAACTCCAAGGTGGTGCTTGTGGTTTTTATTGGAACACATCTGTCATATCATGTCATGTCATGTCTTTGTTTTTGGGTTTTGTGGTAGTGCATCTGGAAATGGAAGGCCGAATTTTTGTCAATGGCATGGGTTGGAACTTGTGGCAATGGAGTCATTAAAGGTCATGAGTCACTGTGGCTCGGTGGAAACTGTGCAGCTCTATGCAAGGAAAATTATAAGAACACTAAATCCATAAGATGTCATGACTCATTGCCATCATGAGTGGCCCATGGGCTCATGGCCGTGCTGTTTGTCGGCAAGCCCAAATGGTACGGGTGTGATTCAGGATGAGTACCGTACTGAAGAAACTGACACTTGATGCCTTGTAGACTACATTTACTACCCTATACTACCCGACACACATCTTGAGATATGTCAAGGCTTTTTATTTTTAGGACACATTGCCAACAGAAGAACCAACCCCTCAAAACAAATACCAGTCACCAGTCACTGTTTGGAGAAATCACCTTGCAAAAGCAGCAAACACCTCCATGACCAATCATGCCCATGAGTTCACTCTGATGACTTTTCTAGATGGGTCTCGCTTCAATCATGTGACATCACCTTGTGGCAATGGGAGGCACATGTCTCTATTGCATTGGGAAAGTTGAGCATTCTATCCTATTCCAATCGCTTTCGGGGAGTCGTTCATTGCCATCGATACACACCCAAAACCTGAAGAATGGCACATATCTTAAGACTCCCTTGTGCAAACATCATGCCTGTAGCAAATGTACAGTATAGTACTGTATGCAGTAGATACTGATTGAAAAAAGTATTGTGTATTTAATGGGTGATATCAGCACATATTGTTATTGCAGTCTCCAAAGTAGGTTTTTGAATTCAATCAGGCCAGCTGCTGGTCCTATTTAGCTGGTGAGTGGCACAAGCGGGGTAGATAAAAGGAGAAACCACAAAGGTTCAGGATCTCTTCCGAAACTGATTGGTACGCACTTTGTTTTATCCGCAGTGAGGTAAATTTTGTGTGAGCAAAGGTCTGCATACTTTAAGAACTTATTGCTTGATGCGCCTGAAGTTTTGCTCTCTGCGCCAACGGCACTCCTCTGAAAGACCTGCACGGCCACGGCAATGGAGATCCTTTAGAGCAAAAGTCGGAAGAGTTGCATCTGCCCTCTCCAAATGACCAGTGGCAACATCATCTAAACTATCTTGCACAACCTGCATGGCCAGCTGAATCCGCGGATTCCAAGTAAAAGATTCCCAGCTGAATCCGCTGCTTCCTTCAAGCCAAGTATGCCAATGTGGAAGGCTTGCATGTTGCAATGCTACTCGTTCAGGATGTCTTGTTTCGGGAGGAACTCTGGATGCAGCATGTAGGAATTGCTTTGAAGGGAGGGCCGTCCAATTCCTTGGATCCGAGGTTATTTTCCGGCCGCTTTGGGTTGAAGCTCTTGGGGAGGAAAGGTGCATCTTTTGGACGGAAAAATCACTAACAAACACATGTAGGGATACAACGAAATGAATGCTAATTTCCAAAACAATCAAGTAAACGCCTTCTAATGATGCCCTTTCTGCAGTACCTGTGTGAACGCCCCTGGCAAATCCAGCAGAGGGTTTCTTAGATCGGCCGAAGAAAAGGTGGCACACAGTTGCAACACAAATCATCAAACACCTAGACCCAATCCAGGCCCCTTGCTGCTAAAGGTTTATTCCCACTGCACTTGAAAGGGATGGTTCGGTCCAGGGGAACGAACGCCACAGGTTTTCTAAGCAGTTTTTTGGTCCAAAGGTCTGTAGAAATTCCTTGCTCCACGCCAAAAAGTCACCACCTCTAAGCAAAATCAGATCAGGTTGGATCCCCCATCGATCTGCACTGATCAACATCATGGGCAATTCAGAGGTTGCATGACCTGTACTGATCAGTGATGCTTTGCCTCCAAAGCACCCCAAAAAAAACAAAACATCGTTGGTGTTTTGAATCCATTTCATAGGGAGAATGCAATGACATCTCAGTTGAAAACGCTCCATGTTTTTTTAAAAACAACATGCATACATATACATAAATCTAAAGTTCCTCATAACAACAGGCTGAAGGCCTAGAGGTGAAGGTTCTGTGGGAAAACTTTCTGTAGCTTCACCCAAGAGACTGGCAAGAATGGACTCCACTGTTTGAGTGACGTCTGTGATGATGACATCACAATCGAGCCATAGGAACCAGTCATAATTTGTAAACCTCTCAAGCACTGAACGCAAAGCGTAGGCCTGCACCACCCGGGCACAACGGTGTGGTCAATCGTCATGATGGTGGGCAAATTGTGTTGCATTGACAACATCAATGAAACAGTGGGGCTGAGATTTGAGAATGTATTTCATGGAAATGCAATGGGGTAAATGTGAATAGATCACTATATACATATATATACAGTAAATTATATTGCATGCTGCAGCAGCATCAAAGAACTGCAAACGTTTCTGCTGAAATTCAGGAACTTAGAGGCTCTCCAAAAAGCCGGTGAGTTTGAGGAGGTAATGTTCATCTCCAAATTTCGCAACACATCCATAGCATCCATGAAAAAATGAAGGTCATAGCCATGTTTATCAGCATAGTGTCCGAACATGCGTTGTGCACTTGATCGCATCTCCTGGGTGTGCAGGCCAGCACAAGCACTCACCAAAGCTACTGAGAGTCGCTGCTGAGGTTTGTTGACACCTTGAGGTTGAAAAAGCTTCTGACCCAACCGTAGGAAAGCAGCAGTTAACTCTCGACCACGTAAGGGCCACCTGGTGTTTTCAGGATCCAATGGTTCGATGGCGTTCGTGACATTGCTTTGTGGGAACATTAGTTTTTATACATCTGAATAAATGGGAGAAACAGAAACAAAACTCTCCCAATCGAATCATATTTATACCACACTTGCCGGTTGGAAAGGAGATGGCTCATGATATCAAGGCTCTGCATGAATTTCGTGGTATGGCACCTGGGACCCCTTGTGGGAACAAAAACGTGTCAAAAATGTTGATCAAAAAAAGTTCGTTTGAAGCTCAGGTGCTGAGTGCATTCCTCATGTGCTGCTAGGGGGTACATTGCTAAGCTCAATTGCAGAAGTGCCAGTTGCTTCAATCCAAAGGACCGGTTCTTCTCCAGCTGCCAGGCTGGTTCCAAAGCTGCCCGAGCTTCTGCTAGGCTGTAGCTTGCAGTCACTATAGCTGCAGGGCATTGAGCAGCTAGGGAGTAGCTATGCAACACTAAACTCAGGAGGTTTTGAAGTTGGACTTCTGCAGCCCAAGGGCCATGGATAAACAGCAAGGTTCGAGCTTCCTGGAACATATGCGATGCTCCATGCACCCAAAAAAACATCGAGATTTCTGCAGATGTACTGTATATTGGTTCTATATAAGTAGGGTTATATAATAATGTCATCTCTTATCAACTTTTTTCAAACGGTAGAGATCAACTTCATCAGCCAGAAGCACCTTGGGACATAAGGTCCTAAAAATTCCTAATTCTCGCTTTAAAAAAATGCCGATTGCAATGCTGAAATCGACATATAGTTGATCAAACATAAGACAAGCATTGATATATAGAATGTGTGGGTATCCTGTCACATAACCATCACATATACCAATTGTACCATACCTGTCACTGACTTTCCATGGTTTTTTTGGGGGAACCGAGCTTCGAAGATTTCTCCCGTGACGGCTGTCCAATCAAGGGTTGTCGAATGGTCATCCAACGGCACGCATTCGTCGGCCACGGCGCGTGCGAAGATCTTCTCCGAGGTGCAGGCCTCCAACTCACCAGCGGCAATGGCGTTGAGAACTGCCAAGGAGATGTAGATCTTCATGAAACTCCATCGAATGCACAGGAACGAACATGATATATTTGGAAGTGTTGTGTTGGCTGTAGTAATTTCACTCGCATCAATCGATATCACTGTATGCTTCATTCATTTGAATGTGCATTTATGAAAAAAAAATGGAATGAGAAAAGTTGTTGCTTTCCGGAAGAAAAAACATCCGACAACCCAAAAAAAAGCAGCACCCTGGAAACTTCAAATTTTAACTGGCACCACAATACATCAGTCACCTGTCAACCGGGGCTTGCGCCCAAAGTATCTTAAAGCTTCAGAGATCCCCTGCGTTGGGTCCTATGCAAGCTGTCCTCCAGCAAAATCTTGGACTTCAGATACATTTCAGCTGTCAAATCACCACCCTTCATTGAAGTCTGAGCCAGCAGCTGCATTGGTGAAATTTCAACGGTGAGCAGAAGATGTTCATGGAAAACCCATACACCACAATTGGGGATGATTTGCAAGACTATCTCTGATGGTTTTCGTTTTGCTGCAAAAACTAATTCCGAAATTTGTCCATCACCACTATCACATCGGTTCAGATCCTAAGATGTACAAAACTGTGGCCTTACCCTAAAGTTGAATGAGTTGCAAACCAAATGGATGTCTGAAGAAGCGCATCATATGGCCTCAAGCCACAGTCCATTGTTCTTGCAACAATCAAAATCTGGGGTTCAATCACATCTGCATCGAATATTTTGCCGCTTAGGATCGGTGAGTCGTGGTCTTTGCCCACCATGAGTACAAATACCCATCCTCCCATGGCACAACATGACCGTTTAAGCTTTAACAACAAAAACTATCATCTCGACTTCGTTGGAGTCTCACTGCTTTTCCTTCTCGGGTGAATGGAATCATACGTCACCCGGGGAAACCCTAAAATTGGATGAAGCTTACACTCCCTAAAACTAGCATAGTCCCTGAAAATGGAAATCCCCAAGAGGAAACTTCATCTTTCAACCATCGATTTTCAGGGGCGAACTGTTACCCTCCAGGGAACTACCATATCCCAACCTTGGCAGAGGGAAAATCATCTTGAAAAGTGCCTTGGGATGGGATATGTTACTTTCCAAGGGAGTGAGTTGTTTCAGGGAGGGTACAGGATCTTCCCTTACAGAAAGACACCATTTCCCAGGTAAAAATTCAACATGCCAAGGATTGATCCTCGGCATGTCGAGCTCAGTGCCCAACTGAGGTGCACGTGGTGCTTGTTTTTGGAGGCTCACCTGCCAAACGGCACAGGTGAATAAGCGGAGAACCCAGTTGTGGGCATTTGCAACTTATGTATTTTAAAAAAACGGTCATTGACTTGAACGAAGAAGGGATTCATTAGTAGTGACTAATGGTGGCATGATGTTATAATATATGTATATATATATTATATATAATTAATATGTTTGTGTGTTTACTTCATCAGCCCGCCCGTGATTGACCACTTATGAGGATTTCATTGTATCCTCCAAGAGAGGTTTATCACGGGTCAATAACACCTGACTATTGATGAAAGAAATCCAGCACCAGCCGATAGGGACTGAATATTCCACTATTTACGAAAGGATGTATACATCCATGCGCTGTTTTGGCAGGTTTCTTCTATCAAATTATCAAATGTATATACATATCTCTTGTCAAGCAGTTGCACATCTTACCAGACATCCAAAAAAAAGTCCAACATCCTTCCCTTCCCTCCAAAAAAACTGAATCAACAAATTATGACAGTAAAAAACACACTGCATTTGTTGACCGAAGGTTCTTGATTCATGGGAAGGGCCTCTCATCAAGAATTGCAAAATTCCAGGGATCACCACTTGTTCTTACTCCTCACGTTATAGCTTAGGGAAAAATCATGGGAACATGCCCTTTTTGACTACATCCTATCCATAAATTGAAATTTCACTGTACCAAGTCCCTTGATTTTGGTTCTTAAAGGACTCTGATCAAGTGACTTTATATGCACGTAGTCCGGACCCGCACTGCCCCCCATTGACAGAAATAGATTTTCTACAGCAAAGTGACTCCATGGAAAAGAAACTGCACGTTTCGAAGTGGTTCAACTTATATAAACATAAAAAATGCTACATAACAAAAAAGGAGGTATACACTCAAAAAAACTCAATGCCCACAATGCTTCAGAAATTTAACTCTAACAGTGCTGCTGCATGTGCCAAATGGTGTCGTTTTTTTCTTGGATGCCAGTTGCGTTGCGCATTTCTGCCATTTTTTGGAGTATCTGCCCCTGGCTCTTGAAAGGGATGACGGCAAATTTGTACTCGATATTCTATTGTTCCAGTCCAGCGCCTTTGAAAATCAACAAAGAGGTTTGGATCATCTCTTCTTCATCGTTTTTTTGTGATTTTGCTCCCATATACCATCAACATATGGCCTCAGGGCGCTGTCCTTCCTTGGTTAATATCTGTACACCTTGAGGGATTGGCTTAGGAGCTGTTCATCTGGACTGTTTTTGGTAGAGAAGGAAGTTGAATCCCAACAAAACCTACTTGTAGTGGAGGTAGTAGAAGTAGTCACAGCGGCAGTTCCAACAAAAATAATAATAGAGGACTCTGTACCAATAGTATCCAATAGTAAGAAGACATGCTACCATGGAACCACCTCTTTGATTCTCATCTCGAATGCTAATGGTGAGTAAACAAGTGCGAGAAATTTAAACCGACTGGAACCCAGCAGCCCCCAAGCAATGATCGAGAAGGCCCGTTTTGAAGCCATTCTCACCGACTGTCCTTCAAAAGAACCGTCATTTTTACTGGGCCTCAACCGCCGCAAGTTTCGAACGATATCTTTGGAAGCTGTATGGAGGGTCAGTGAACACCAGCAGTCCTCAATGTGACCCAGAAATCCTCTTTTGAGTCACCTCTCATCTATGAATGGATTTTCATGCCCAAAATCTATTCACCTTGGGGATGCCTTTCAGTTCATCTTTTCAATAGTCATGCATTTGCGAAGCATCTTCATTCTGTGTTCATTCGTAACGTTTTTCCCCTCACCGCCGAGCGCATTTTCCTGTACAATCTGAACGCGCCCGCTCTCGGGAGTCTATGAGTGCCACGATTTTCAGGGTCTCAACCGAAGATGAATTGGATTTTCTAAGCTGTGCATAGTGCATGGATGTTTGTGAGTGTTGAGATGTGTTGAGATCATTAGATTGGCTAGAATTCAACAATTGGTATGAAGATAGCAAACATATTCAAAACATATTCAATCCGTTCGCATTGGAATCAACTCCCAAAAAATCCAACAGTCCTGGGCCGTAAACTTATTGAAACGTTGGTTTCTTGCAAGCAATCTGGTGGCAGTTCAGGAGTTGCATGTAACATACATCCGATGCCATCATCAAACAACTTGTTTTTTTATTTGAAAGCAACAAATAAACAGACAAATCCTTAAAGCCATGCCCAGGAGAAAAATATTGATAAAATATGTTGCACATTCGATATGATAGGCATCTTTGGATGCTGAACCCTTCGCCCGCGAACTCAAGACTTCCCTCAAAGCACTGGTTCAGACCTGCCACCTCTGCAGTTGAAAACAAAAGAAACGTATCAGCCGCTGCTCCTTCATCACCCATAGGATCTATGTATTACATATTTACCTACACTTGGTTGATTCTTATGGTAAATGTAGGTAAATATTAAATATACTAGTATACCATACATAGATGGTATGGGTCATGAATTGGGATGAACGAATGGCAGTAACAAAGCTTTGAACAGAATTGGATACTAAACATCTCTTACCTCGTGGCGTGTGGTGGGGTCAGGTCAGAGTCGTCATGTCACGACATCTGCACAAACAGGTCATATACCACATGTTACAATAAATCAATCAAGAAATCATGTTCTTTATTACCAAAAGGGTCTAACTCCGTCAAGTCTTAGTGACACAAAAAACAGGATCATTTTTAGACTCAACACACAACTGACACAACGATCTCCGAATCTGTAGGTTTCATAACATATATAATATACACGCAAATACGCCCACACCTCCCCAAAAATCTGGATATCAAGTCTTCTTACTCCTGTCTCTCCTTTTTTCATTCTTTTTTAGGAGGGACTTTCGGATTTAGAGTCAAGCATTGATTTTGATAAACACGGGCAACTCCATCAGGTTTCTATCCACATCATGGCATGCCACTTTTGAATCACATGTCTTTTAGCATCAGCTGAATGCAGCAGCTGATTCATAGGGAACACAACTTTGTCATGTGGGGATGCTTTGAGTCGACATTGCCCCACATCTCCGGCGACTCATTCTTCAAAGGATGAGCTGGGTACCTTGGGAAAAGCTTGAGGATATATCGTCCAACTGATGGCTAGCTGTTTGCGGCCCTGTTGCTGGCAATATACTGAAGCTTCTTGGGATAAGTGGGTTGCGTACCCAAATCATGAAATCATGTACTTCGCAGAAAATAAACGTGATGTTCATGCATCTTGGGAATATGGCACATGGCACTGGGTACGCTGTCTCAGCTTTGATGGAACCAGGTAGTGCAAACAAGTCTGCAAATGTCATCGAACATCCCTTGACTTAGCTTGATCTCAGTCAACTGCATTGAATTGAAAGCTACTCAGTAAAAGATTTGAGTAACGAACCCGCGGTTCGGAAAACGCCAAGGTACATTCCCGGGCGAGCATGGTGATCTTCATTTTTTCGACTCCAGCTCTTTGAATGGATCGTCCAAATCACTTTTGCCGCTTTGCGCATGCATCTTTTTAGCGTCCTCCTTCCAAACAAAATGCGGTCGATCAGGGTAGTGAGTCCGAGAAATCTAGGCGCATTCCTGGGAATAACCTACACTTGCGCGTTTCAGACGGCAAAGCTACATGTGCTGTCTGTTTAGGCAGCATAATAGCAAACAAATATATATATATATATATGTATTATATATACACAAATAAAGAGATAGTGCAACTAAGTGTGGTAAGATCGGAGAGGTCTCTGCCATACACAGGTAATCATAGAATTGCGGCGAAGCAGGAGCAAAACAGGGGCGACTTTGACCCTAAACTTCCCCATGTTCCCCAAAAAAACATGCATAAGGAAACGTAGCACAAACAAAAAACAAACACATCAACACCAACTGAGATTCGCGATCTTAATTTTTTCTTCATTTGAAATCTTGTAATCAATGGTCTGTTCTTGATGTCCTGCACAGCTCTCATCATCTGCCTGGTTGGGTCGCCCCATCAATGGGCAAAAACTCCCCCAGGTATGCTGTTTCCTTTGAAATTTGAAAGGTGTGCTTTCTAAAAACTGAAGATGGGCACATCTTATACTAGCCTTATACTTACCTGAAAGCATTGGAAGTTTGAAGGTGTGCGTATCCTTTGGGATGTGATTTTGGTGCTTCAATCATGTGGGTGACATACACTTAGCGAAGAACACTTGCAGCTATATAGAATGTATTTATATACATTGATGGTGTGCAGAATGATACATATGTTCGATAAAATATCTTTGAACCCATATAAATCTCTCATCTCACTAAATTATACGTACTAAACGTTACTAAGCTGCCTGACTGACCGAAACTGAGAATCCCATGTTTCATATCTGCTCAGGATGGATCTGCCAAGCCATCCTTCAGGGAGAGACATGATTTTTGGAGCTATTAAAACTGCTTACTCCTTTGTTTATCCTTGTATGTTTTCACACTTGAGTTGGGAGACATGACCTCACATAAAAATAAATCAATAGTCCCAATTTTTGGAAGTATGTCAAAATGTTGCTATCGTTGGGACCCCCCTATTTTTTGGTCTTTCGAAGCTTTCGCTGCTGCCGAAGGGCGCTCGTTGCTCCTCCGGTGTGAGAGCAGAAGCCTCCGGCCAAAACCAACACATCAGGTGGATCTTGAGATATGCGTTTTTCGTTTCTCTCTCCTTCCAATTTCTAAATATGACTTCATCTGCTTCCGAAAACTCTTCGCATCGCCAACAAAAATCAAGTGTTAACAAAAAAACCTGCAGGTAGAGAGTATTATGACACAGATAAAAACACGTAAAACACAGAGATGCCAAAAACTTCATCCAAAAAGATCCCCAACTTCCCATTCCAACTGCCCAACTGCACCGGCGTAGCTCCCGATGGGGCTGCGAAGGCAGCCGCCACGGCAGGGGGAAGATCCACCCCGTGGCCGGCATGACCTTGGCACCCAGAGGTAACTTGCCTTCACTATACCCGCAACTTTTTATCTATTTTTCATGAAATTTCTAGTATGATTTGGTTGAAGATGGAAATCCTGCACCAGTGTGGGATGGTTGAAGCACTGTAAATCATGGGATGTTCGGGACATGATTTTTTTCGATCAACGCCGTCACACTGTAACGGGCAGGCCACCAGCTGGTGCCACAGGTGTTGTCAAGGGATCGAAACTGCTCAAAAGATCCTGCAGGAAACGGAACGGTGATTGTTCATCTGGCTGGTAGCGGGGGCTGTTCTGGGCAACTTCGCTTCATCTCTCAGTCTCTCTCTCCGTCTCTCTTCCCCGTGCCATCAGCAATTTACATATCGTTCGCAACGAGTTCAACTTAATTTGGAAGGTCAGTTTCAACACGACTTTGCTGATGGGAACTGTGAATTCAACCCTTTTCTTGCAACTGAAAATGGAGACCGACTTTTAGTGATTTTTTTCAGTTTGGAACTCTAGCCTTGCAAAACCCACGCCTAAGCTACCTCGACAGTCAATTGGGGTTGCTTGCCCACATTTGGCATGGACTCTCCAAGCAAACACAACTGCAAGCAAGTATATAGCGTGCATTTAACTCTGAGATTAACTGTAACAGGAAAAAACCATCATTATCTAGACGTCATGAATATTCATGAATCATAAGCAAGTTTGATTCTGTTTCTCAATTAATTTAAAAACCCCTTGTCATTTGACAGTTGCGGCCTTGAACATCCTTAAACCAAAAAAATAAATCCTCCCATGACCGCGGGCCACCCAACATCCAGCCATCTGAGTGCGTTTTTTCGAACCCTTGAAAGCGAGGCCGTGCGATTGTGGATTCCATCTGCTGAAGCATCGCTAGGAGCTTCGTACCTTCTTCTGCCGCTTCACCTGCCGTTTACACTGCAGCATCAGCAACATGGCCTCCGTCATATATTAAAACTGCCTCTGTAATTGAAAAAAAAGCAGCACAAAAGGAGTTTGGATATACAAAATTGTAAATACTGGACATATAATATTTGGTATCCTTTTTGTTAAACTATTTTGAGTAGAGTTGTTGCAATTAATTGCCACACAACAAGAATATTCAGAAAATGAGTCTGATTGAAGCTACGACATGTTGATACTGCGGGATGTCGTGGATGCTCCTGTAACCGCGCCAGGTATATATAAATAAACTACAGAACTATATAGACGTTTATAACATGAATTATTTACACTATGTAGTCATATGCGGTCATATGAGATCATATGTGTGAACCCCTGATATCATAGAATGTGAGGAAATGAGCAATGATCATGTTTAACGTACATGCAAGCACAGTCACAAGCCAGAATTGCGGCGCTGTAGGTAGTTGCGTCCTTTTCCAGTTGCAAGTGCTGAAGATCTTCCAACAAATTCAAGGCGTGCTGCCACTGGGAAGTGGAGCTACATGCAGTTATAGCGGTGTTGAAAACGATGAGGTTACCTGGGGACTCTGAGACGTATCAACAAGCGTGAGGTTTGAGCGGCTTTAAGGCCACCAGATGGAAAGAGACAAGGAATATGGTAGCGGGGTAGCATGGCGCGTCCCCAACAGTTCGCAGGGCCACATCCCAGGAGCCGCATTTCTTTTACCAAATCGGTATCAACAAAAACTGGTTGTAGCGAATCACGTCAGTCTCCCATAGCTGCACCACTAAAATCAAGTTTTGAAGTTCCACGCCTTCCCACAAAATAGCCGAGATGATATTTTAAACTTGTGGTTGCCCCTGTTCTCAGACAAGTTTTTTTTTCTCGTTCTCGGATTCTCCGGCTACCCAAAAAAGGGGGGGTCAAAGTCACATAGCCACAGTCCCTCCCATGCGATTGGAAGCCACCGAGTTGCTTTCCAATCTCTTCATCTTGACCTCCTCCAGGAGGAGCAAGGCACGCTGCCACTGCAAGCCGGACGCACAGGCGCTCACGGCAGCGCTGTAGCTGATGACATTCCTGAATTTCAGAAATGCTGCTGGAAAGTTGAATGGTCCTCTCGTTTGGAGATGTTGATTCAATTCACCCAAAATCATCTTGTTATCTTTGACATGCTTTGACACCTTCCAAGCGATTACGACACGTGTATATGTATATGTAAATATTATATAGTTGAAACATGTTTAGGGACCTGTGCTGCAAAGCAATCATTGCCTCAGCCTTTCCTGAACACTGATCTAATGGTATTCTGTGGCTCCTGAAAGCTGTCACACCCCATTTAGCATCCAGACAAAGAAATGCATCATCCCCAACTCCTTGGCTCTCCCTGCCCATCATAACGCTGAGAGCCATGGTTCTTGTGACCTGGAGACGCCAGGAGTTGCAAAGCTATTTCCCATTGATGACCCTTCTCACAGGCGCTGATGAGTGCACTGATGGTGATGAAATTCCCTTCAACGGAATGAGACTCCATGGAGGTCAATAAGAGAAGTGCCTGTTCCCAACAGGCGCATTTCCTTGGTGTGGTAGGTTGAGGTTGGATACGGTGCATCTAGGAGCTAGGAAATAATATCAAACAAGACACATTGAAAACTATGTACGAGTTTGGAGCTAGATGTTTTAAACCTCATGCAGGCAAAGACAGAAAATTGAAGGAACCTATATACACTCACTACCTATATAATTGAGTGATCTTGTTTGTCTGAACTAGTGCTTTTCACTCACTTAGTCCCTAAGTCATCTCAGTCCCAGGTTCTCACAGGCACTGATGGTGGCATTAAATGTCACCACAGATGGTCCCTGGCACTGCTGCAATAAGCGGATGGCCCCAAGCCATTGGCCACATTTCTCACAAGCACTGATGGTCGCATTGAATGTAGTCTCCTGAGCTATACAGATCATCACGGAAAATACATTGGGTTACATTCTATTCTATCCACCTGGGGGATTTGGGGGTATCCCACGTCCCCCACCCGGGAGGATTAGATGTTTTGTAAAAGCTTCCGTTTAGCCTTCATATGATTTTTATTGGAGGCAGTAGATTTATGAAATGCTAATGTGTAGATGCACATTCATGTTTATCAATATGTGTATGTGATATACAAACATTAACATGCATGTGCACCCCTGCAATTCCAAGACCAAACATAGAATCCATGTATATAAAGAATTTCCTACCAGTAGCACCAAGCAGCAATGTTTGGATACTGGACTGCCTACGCATAAACAGTATACCTTTCACATCATGGAAAAAATCAAGCAGTCACCCCTCTGATTCAGTGTCAGTAGTCTTACCATCCTAACTCGATGGCCAGAGATACACTTGGATCATTCTGAATCCATCCTATAGAGGCAGTTTGAGGCAGTGATAGATCCTTACACATTGATGCCGAATTCCCTTCAAGATGGATTTTGATCAGTCAGTACTACTAACGGAAAATATATCCATGTTTTTCAATGCAAATCGGCGTGCCTTTTGAAATCTGACCTCAAAGTCCAACGATAGGACAGTGTCCCAAAGAACAAAAGTCAGGATCCAATCTGATCTAAAGACCTGTTTCCTTAAATTGTGTCATCCATGTTAACCCTGCAAACCAAAATCAATGGTGTCCGTCTATTCAGCCGAATACACAAAACACTGGCAAACCATTAGGAAGCACCACCATTTGACCAATACCCATCTCTTTATACTTCGGCCTTCAAGTGTTTAGCTATAAGCTCGAACTCAGTGTCACCCTTAACACCTGCTTTTAGGCCAAGGGAGTTCATAACCCATAGACATAATACCTCAGCTGCCACACACCTACCCATCCCAATTCACTGCTGGTCTCATCAGCTGCATTCTGCTTTAGTGCCAGTTCTAAAACTACCAAGGCCAATTCCCAACGTCGACTTTTTTCACATGCACTGATAGCAGCATTGAAGGTAATACTATCTCCTGGAAGATCCAGCAGTGTGAGCCTGATGTTTGGCACAACATAAGGAGTGAAGCATACAAGACTTCGAAGTTTGTATGATTTGGACTTAGTAGACCTCTTCTGAACAATCATCTGCACAATTGTCTACTGACACGCCATACACTGAACACATCATACTGCTAAGAAATAAGCAAACAACAAACACAATCTTAGGGCCCCTGTTGTTGACACAAACCCTCGCACTTCGTCTCGAAGGTCTACATGGGCTACCTGGTTTTGTGTTGGTAGCTTGTTTCAGGATTCAAACCTTCCTTCCAACAAAAGTCCCTGCACAGTACCTGGCGTAGATCTCTTTAAGTTGAGGCTCAGAAGCGAATGATAGGAGTTTTTGGAGTTGACCTTTGTCTCCCCAAACTAAAAATTACTTTATCCATTTATCTCTTGATTGTGATCGTGAAAGGGAAAGTATCTGCTTTGGGCAAAGGAAACAACTAGCACCAATATCACTGGACATTTACACTATGTTTTTGAAGGCTTTCTATCTACTGCTATTGAAGCAGCCGAAGAGAAGATCTAAGTATGGACATGATCCCAGGTCTTGGCCAAGGAACTCCAGAAATAGTGCAAGTGCTCTCTGCCTTAGCATCAAGCTTCCTGATTTCATGATGCTGTTCTGTCTGTCAGGTACCCATCATGCATGATGGCAGATTCAAAAACAAATGAATATATCTATCTATCAATCTATCATTTCTTATCCTTCAGGGTGCCGGTGCTGAATGCTAAATCGATTTACACCAAGCTGTTTCTCCACATAATTCCGTTTTAAACATGATGCTTCCTGGATTTTTTATCGGGGTAGCATGGTGTGGCAAATGCATGCGCTACAAAAAACATCCACAACAAAGCTTCAATTTCCTTCATTTCAATCAAAGTTACCATAGCTTCCCCTTCCCACAGGCGCTTATGGCAGCGTTGTAAGTCACAACATTCGCTTCCAATGCCCAGTCCTCACAAGGGCGTTAGTATCGTTGCAGTGCCAAACAAGTGCGGACCAGGTCAAATGCATTGAAACCTGCTGTTGATCAAAGAAATCCTACCACCTGGCCTGGGATGTATCCAAATACCAGTATATAATCAGGGGTATACCGTCTATTGCTAGGTGCTGCTTTTTTTCATAAACGGTTGGTCAAGCATACATTCCATTGCTGCTAGGTACCGAAGATGTTCCAATAGGATTCTTGAAGGACCTGGCTCATGGTACAAGTTATGAATGGAGCCATCGTCCATATGAATGTCTCCTGAAGTAAGGGTATCTCAAGCGTGGTTGCACATGTTGCATGTTTCTGCTAGGACAAAAAAACATTGGAACACTTCCGCTTTTGCCCCCAGAAAGAAGTGACCACCAAAAACCTCAACAGCGGGCATCCTTCAGTTGCCCCAGGAGCTTCAATGCAACCTGCCATTCCCCGGTCATGGCACAAGCGTTGATGCAAGAACCGAATGTGAAGATCGTAGTAGACACTGGAGATGGAGGAATCTGCGACAAGAGATCAATGGCAAGTGTCCTCCCAACGGCTATGGAAACTGGTGAAAGGAAAACTGGGGAAAATAAAGGAAGGGAATCTCTAAAATGGAAGAAGCACTTTAAGGTAAAGGGAAAAGGAAAGAGAGAGAGAGAGAGAAAAACAAAAAACACGTTGCGCTAAGATGAAAAGAAAGGAGAAATGAAGCAAGATCTGGTGTATATAACCATTCTCGGTTGTACATACAAAAACTTGGATCACTTCATGAACAAATCTGTCGCATGTATCTTGCAAGAATCTTCTCCACGCAGTGGTTTCAATCAATCGCAAGGAAAAAAACATATGAAGTACGGACCTATAGTAGCAGACACCTTAGTACCTTCCAAAAAAAAACATGAAAATAACAGCTACAGTAGTTCTCAAATTTTCTTCCCAGCTTCCAATTCGAAGCTTTTTCACTGGCACCAATGGAAGCAGCGTAGCGGATCATAGGATCTTCACTGGTGGCTGACTGTGAGAGTGCCAGTGCGGCTTGCCAGGCACTGCATTGACAAAAGACTTTGGAGGTCGCCGTGAACACCTAGGGGCCACCTTGTGGCCATGTGGGGCGAGAGTGTTCCGTAGTGCAAAAAGCTCCGGTCCGGTTTTCCGTTTTCGGTGGTTTCTTGTTGGTGAAAAATCGCCAACAAATACAGATATTGAAAGTCGATCGAACACATGGTGTAATACTAGAACTGCGATCCACACGAGACAATAAAAGACATAAATGTACGTAGAAACAATTGTCCTGTCATGTCACAAGTTACCGTTACACTGCCAAAACAGTGGCAATCATGACCTCTCACACATCTATACATGATAAGATGAAAATCTGACAATTTCTCCATGATACGCCAGTTTCATCGAAGACAAATGTCAAAGAGAGCATTTCTCTCCAGCGATGGCCTTTCCCAAAAGCCATTGCTGTTGGCAGGTGCATGGGCCTGACAAGATGTTTGTAGGTGAGATCAAACAACTACAGGTTGAGAGTTGAATATGTATCTTATGTCGAAAGAAGGAAGGGTAAATGGATGAATATACATGATATGATGTTTACATCACAAATTTCCAAGATAACAACAACACTTCTTGAAGGTGTCCTTTCCCAATATCTCATTTAAAGCTGTTGTGCCGGAGAACAGACCTGATCATTACACGCTATGGTTGAAGTTACGACTCATCAATTCCTTGCATCCCCGCCGTGGCACCTGGCATCTAGGACAAAGTGGGATAAGAGGTGTAACATCTGTTCCCATTCACCTTGTCGATCACAAGATGTCAATGCGGCATTGATCATGATTCGATCAGCTTGAAGGTTTACGCCTTGAAGTTCCTGCGACGGTCGTTGCGATTGGAGCAGTCGATGACCTAACCTCAAAACCTATGAAAGGGATGTGTATCGGCCCACTTGACACTTGAACCCAAGACTGAATTTTGGAGGAACAACTGAAATTTTCAAACATTTCATACACCATGACACTTGCAACACTCTTGCGAAGTGGAAATGATAAGCAATCATGCAACCATTCAATCATGGGATACGATGGCTTTGGTCTTTTCATTTGTCACCTCAATTCAAATATTAGAAATTCCCACATCTTCTTGGAGGAAAGGTCACCATAGCTCACACGGGTTGCAGAGCCATAGGTAAGATACCACCTAGTCACACTTTCTTTGTAAACCTTGTTATTTTTAGAAAAATGATCACCACGGAGGCCTGTATGTACCATGCTGAGTCTACTAGAAAATGTATGCTGTATCCATGTTCTTCGAAAATTCTTTGTCATAGCATCTGATACCCACTCCATCACAGCATTACATCAGATCATGATCAAAGATCAATTTGCTAAAATGATCCTAAAATCTGAAATCCAGAAAATGGCAGTCTCTGAGGGCCCCCTTAGAGCAAATCATATCGGGGATGGGATGCAAGTGGCACAGCGTGGTCAAAACAAGCATGATCTCATCTTCTAATCAACTCCTTCCAACAAAAGCCTCCAAGTTCGGAACCCCTTACTCCAGAGTATTTACCAATATATGTGAAGAACCCAGAATATGTCTATAATACTTTCGGAATCATCATTGTTGAATTTCCAGGTTGCTGCTCTCCCACAATTGCACCTTCAGAAGCTCCATGGCAGCTGGCCATTGACCACCCATGTCACAACAGTGGATGGCTGAAGTATAGGACAAAAGATCTTCCTGCCTGGCAAATGGCGGATTGTTAGGGGAAGAGTTGACTGAATTTACTTTCCTTAAAACCAAGCAAAGCAAAGATTCGCTCATTCAAAGCTGGCGAATTCCAACATCACCACCAGAAAACAATTGAGCATATTGAGGAAGACATGATTGGTGCAGACCTCCCATACTGCCCATTGATTTGCCTGCTATCTTGAACCTCCCGAAAAAGGCGCAGCCCAGTCTGCCACCGTGAAGCTCCCTCCATGCACTTGACAGCAGCACTGTACAGAATCACATCTCCTGTGGAGGAACGGCATGTGGATTGTTGACTGCAACCGTCGCAGAAGCACAGCCAAGCTTCCGATTGTGGAAGCAGCTGGAGTCAACCCAACCCCCAGAAAAATGGAAGTCTTCACAATCTACAAACATATATACTACATGTATGAAACAGACACGCAAACCATGCTTTGCGTAAGACTTTGTACATGCACTCTCCTTGAAGACCCAACTCCTCCAAGGTGTCCAGGAGCACCAATGCCCTTGTCCACTGAAGACCTTTAACGCAGGCATTCATCGCAAGGCTGAAGGAGATCATGTCATAGCCATCCAAGTGCTCAAACAATTCCAAGGCCAAGATCCAATTGGACGCTTTCTGGCAGACATTGATGATAGCACTGCAGGTGCGGCACTTTGGTTTCACATTGCTTACTTCCAAGGCCTGAAGCAACACCAACGCTTTTTCCCATTGCCCTGACTTGGCTACACGGGCAATGCCTGACTCATCGACATGGTCACCATGGCGCATGATTGCCACTTGGCTCGTGACAGTGGTACGTCGTGCAAGGCCCCTTCGCGTCCCATGGCGTCCAGGTGCATTGGGTGAGATGCCACAATGGGTGGAACTAGACCTCAGCTTGGCAATGAACATCCAGTCAACTCCCCCTTCAGGGAAAAGATGTGAGAACAAAAATGTTGACAACAAACCATTGTTGTTTTTGCATATTTTGCTTATGCACCGTCCATATTTACTGCACCAAAAAAACATCCAAAGGTCCCGATCCTGCAGAAACAATTGTGATTTTTTCTCCCCCAGGTGAACAAGAGCTGTATATAATTTCATGAAAGAACATAACTTCGTACGAACTTTGTACTAACTCTCACAGCCTTCCAAAAAAGAAATCGCACATGTTGTTGTTTCCTTTTCTCCTAGTTCCTCACCATCTTCCCCGTTCCCACCAAGGAGCCACCATAGCAACTCATCTGACCACCATGACAAGACTTGGAGGTGTGCAACTTGAGCTGAAAAACTGATGATCAATGATGAATGATCTTTGCTGTGCTGGTCAAGACTTGAAGTCTCAAGTTGGTACAAACGGAATAGGAAGAGATGAAGCGTGATGCACTCAATTTTGGTCTCTTTGCCCTGTGGTACTGAGATACGCAACATCATCGATTCAGAAACATCTTGGCGGCTCGGACTTTAGTGAGGAAATACATGGAAGTACGATCAATGCGATGGCGCCACAAAATTTGCCAAAACAAGTTGTTGGACACCAATAATCTCATGACATTTTGCAAATTTCACCTGCACTTTTGTGTGTTTTTACAGTTTTTTCAGTAGCGCGGAGTCCTGTGGTTTCTTTTCCTCAGCCTTGTCACCATGAACAGGGCTCTGCGGATCGAAAGCCATCAAGTCCTGCGAGGGTGGGTGGAAATGAGGCTTCCGGCTGAACGGAGGATTGGTTCGTTAGGATTCCATTGAGTGGTAAAATGAACCCAGGAGTGACTTTTAGGTGACCTTTAGGTGGCTTTTAGATGACTTTTCATCATAAGTCAGTGGCAATAAAATGGAACTGGCTTCCTAATGACAGTGATGTATGTATATAATGGGAAGCAGAAGCATTGTTGCCATGCAGCATTTGCACCCTCTAGTTACCCTAGTTGGTGAGACTATTGTCCCACATTGCTTCCTCTTGATTGCGATTCGGATAGGGAAACAGCTACCAATCTAACGAGAAAACCAAAAATGACTCAAAACACAGCTAGAACTTCACCCCATCCTTGGAATGCTAGGGTATCAGAAGCATGTGCTTTCGGGACTGTTGTGATTTGTTCCTTTTAAGCTGTTTTAAAATTATGCCCATTGAAGCAACCACCTAACCAACTCTTGTCAGAACTGAGATTGTGAAAGAAAGCCTCACTAAGGGGGAAGGGTCCCTGATCCGAACCCTAATTTTCAGCCGATTTCTGCGCCAATAAAGGGCCAATTTAGTCGTCATTAATCATGATTTTATCATAGATGGATGGAGGAGAATACCGAAATCCTCCAAGAGTCAAAAATCTGAAGACACCCTCTCCTTGGAACCCGAACCCATGGGCACCTGCGCCATAACGCCAATCTTCCAGGTTCAGGCAACAACTTTCGGGTCTTGTGGAGCAGGAGGAAGAAACGGCTGCAACAAAGTGAACAAAAGAATTAACAAAAAAATGCAGCAAGAAGAGTTCAGCGTCATAAGATAAGGACCAACAAAACCAGGATGAAAATGCATCGAGCAAATAAGCGAAAACCTATATGTGTATAGGCAGAGAGAGAGAGAAGAAAAAAAATGCTACTGTACAAATATCGACAAACTCCTTTTGCACAAGAGATTGCTCCTGACATGTTTTCTCATGCTATGTAATAAACACTGCAGATTCAAATGGACTGTCATCCTTCAAAATTAACCTTCATTCACCACCAAAAGCGCATCTGTTTTGTTACCCTCTCACCACTTGCAAGAGCTCACTGGAAACGGATGGCGGCGACCATCGCACCACTCGAGCGTTGCCCAGATCTGCGACGATCAAGCCACCTGACCGGAAGGCATCCGAAGGCTTTCCAGGCTTGTCACCCCTGACTTAGCCATGAAGAAGGTAAGATAACGCAGCCACCTCTTTGACCAACATGACATTGATTTGACCAAACGTGATATCATGATGATGCTGATGACGATGATGGCGATGACGATGACGATGATGTGGATGATGATGATGATGATGATGATGATGATGATGATGATGAGGCAAAGGAGGAGGATAATGATAATGGGCACACCTGTGTGCACTTGTGGGGCATCATATTGCATCATATTGCATCACCAGCTTCTACAAGTCTCTACTTCGAAACCCGCGTAAAAAGAAATGCCTGTGGCATCCACGGTCACGTCCACAGGTTCTTTCAGCTGGTGCAAGGCGTCTCCAGGGCCGTAACCACCAGCAGCCAAGACACCTGGGCATGTCTTCAAATGTGCTGCTTGTAGCATCAACACAAAGACGGAGCAGTTGATCACTCAAAAGCATCAAGCAGTATCTAATCTAAATCAAGAAAGTATATACAGTATATCGCAGTATAGGTTATATGTGTGTATAGCCACTATTTTCACGGAACCAAAACAAAACAGACTTTTGAGGCGCTCTCAAAACTTACTTTACCACACTGTTTGTGTGGTATACACTTAAGAAGTTATCATTTGTCGAGGGAGCTCTACCGTTTTTTCATTTGTCAGTGTTTGGCACACTTAAAAAACCTCCAAGCCATCAACATGTACCATCCTGTGATGTTCTGTAGCATTTGAGATTGCAGTTGGTATAGAGGTGAAGGTATTTGTGAAGAATTGTCACATGAGCTGGCGTCGTCTTTACTTACAATGCCCCTGTGTCACGCCCAAACCATGTACAACAAGAGGTGTGATGGAGTTAGCAGCAACGATAAATGAACTTGGCAGGCTGAAAAGTGTGGAACCATTTTCAAGATGTGTTTCCTTTCGATCTACCTGCCACCCAGTAACAGTCACCACCAGGATTATTACATTTATAGTAGGGAATCCTTGTAAATAGTCGTTTGTGAATGTGACTGGGTGGGGGGGTAGATCCAATATTTCCCATTGAAAATACATTTGTTTTTTGATATTCTTAAGTATCGTTGCCGGTTCTGCTAGGGTGGGCAACATTTGGAAGAAATCTCCAGAAACATGTGCGCCTGCAAGTGACACATTCTATCTACTTCAGGCATCTTAAGGATCGTTACAGATGTTTCAACCCTATTGTTGCCTGTCAATATCAAGTAAAACATCTTGCACTACCAGTACTTGGTATGCGTTGTATCCCGTATATTGTCCTGCTGGAACCGTCCCAAGTTCTGTGCATATTGTCCAAAATTGCCATTCACTGCCTATCACCACGTTGCCACCTTTCCACTTCCATGCCCATTCCGAAATGGTGCGCCTGATTTCGCACCATCCCGCCACTTCATGACCTGGCAAAAATTACAGCAGCCGCAGAGATACCCAGGAAACATTTTGCACACCGATTGGTAGCCTGGTTAGCTGTCAAATGCTCCAACCACCAAAAAACAACTGGAAAGGGAAAAACTCTTGTGCAAACTTAAAATATGAACATTAGTAAATGCAAATGGTGTACAGTAAATCTTTTGACCCATACAATAACCGTTATCAAATCTTCCCACTATGTGTGGTGAAGTTACCCTGATGTCTATCGCAGTTCCTCTGTTCAACATCGGAGTCCGGGTGTGATGGGGTCCTCTGTAGCTTCTACTGACTCTGGGTCTGGTTAAACGTCCTGAGTTTCAAGAGACTCCCCCTGCCCTGGAAACAAGAGTTGTTCACTGTTGAGGGATAGTTGTAAGGCCTTGCCAATATAATGGTTTGCTTGTTGTTCATCTCACTTGTCACCCACCACCATGTGCAGTTCAAATCTTTAGCAGATACGGTTGATTCAACAAATCGTCGTCCAACAAGACAGCCGGATCGACCCGATGGTTGCCCACGTCCGCCACATACACGGTACCATTATCCAAGGCCCAAATGCCACCTTTGGAGAGTTGGAGAGTTGCCGGTGCATCCTCCATGGTGGAATCAATATGGAGTTGGTTGTGATGGTCAAACACCCACTTAGCTTTTCAAATGTGTATCCAAAAGGACTCAGAAACATATCAACCGTCTTATATTACATCTTGTTCACCTGGATGTCAAAGATGTCTCAACATGAAAACCCAATCAGAATTGGAATGATACCCTCAGATTCTCAGTGTCAAGGCCATGATTGCACGAATACCCTGACAAGAACTCCCAAAGGCGCGGCGGAACCCCACAAAATCCACAGCATGAAATCGCCGAATTTGCTTTCCGCAAGAAATAAAAACGAACAAACATCAATCCAATGAGATGAGAAAAGGGGACCTGAGACATGTTTTTAACGAACATCTTCCACTTTGACATTCGCATGTTTCCCATGTTTCGGATCTGCACCTGGATGACTCAATTGATCTGCACCACTGCCACAACCGTGTCCTCCTGCCACAGTGATGCCAACTTTGGCTCCGGGATCCCAACGTTGCACACGATGATTCCCGGTGTCCGAGATATAGAGACGACCACCTTTTCCGGCCTCAGGCGACCAAATGAAACTGGGTATAAGTCAATCAAGGTTTTGAGTCCATGGAAGAAGAAAAACCTAAAGAATTATATAGAAATCAAAGAATTATCTGTGTTTTTCATGGTGATTTAAGGTTAGTAAGTATACGTAAGTATCAGCTAGATGACTGAGAAGGTGTGTCCAAACTGCTTGTGATTAAAGGTTTCTTGCACTAGACATACATGGAGCAAAACAACAACATGCAGCAACACTCAGTTACATCTCAGTTACAAATCTTGCATGACGGTTTTGTGCAATCCACATCAAACATCAATAATTAAACCACTTTAGTACTTGTTAAATCCATTCAGTTCCTTGAATATACATCCCCCGGAAGCTCCTGACACCACCCCAGCACCTACATCTGAGGCACATAAATGCGTCCAGTGGGACCTGCATTCAGCTGGCCCGCCCCAGAACCAGGCTCTGTGCCACCAGCCACTTGCATGGACCGTCCACGCACGTAGCGCACCACACGGCTGCCTTCACGGTCAAGAACATACACGGCACGATCAGGGCCTTCCACCGCGACACCGCAAGGCCGCTCCAAGCGTATGGTGCCCTTACTCACCACCTGGGTATTGTGGATTGATGCTCTTAAACGTGCAAGTCGGAAGGTATTTTCACAAGCCTCAAATATGTTTGTTGTATTGTTGTATGATTCCAGTCGCATTTTTTGGGGGGGCGGTTGCATGTTGACAAATCTCCAGGGTTGGATTTTTTGAGAGGGCTCCACCTCGGCCTCACCGCTGCGCACTTGAATCACACGCTCAGCATCACGGTCCAGGATGTAAAAGGCATCATCCGGACCGCTCCATATGTCCTTTGCAAAAGGCCCAGGAAAACGGCATGAAACACTGAAGAGTTTCAAGGTGGTACCATGAGAGAAGGGAAAATTCGTGAGACTCTCAAGCGAAAGCTGGGAAAGACTTCCTCACGGGTTCCGCGGTTATGGAGATGTTGGGTGAAATTAATTTAGTTGAGGGGAAGTAAAAACACGTGGTCACGTCTGAATTCATTGGTGTCTTGAATGTCTGCACCTTTGTTATTAGGATCTCATAAAGTCAACATAGTCCAACATTGCCAACAAAAAATGGGAAGTCCGGAAGTCCACACCAACAACTCCTGGCTCTGTTTGGACTGCATGAGACAAATGATATCCCCTTTTGGTGCGATCATCACATCATCACATTCTGAACGACATGGTGAATGTCGTCGGTTCCTCTGGTATTTATCTGAACGACGGATCAGCTTCAATGATATCACCTCCGATTGAAATTATCATATTATTGGTTGTTTGTACTTCCACTTCATCATCATTTTGAGTGCATCTTTGAACTTTGCATCTGGCATGGAAACATGGCTCAGTGCCAAGTGAACCTCCCGCTTGCAACGAAACAAATTTCAGCAAATTTCATTGTGGGTTGCCATCCCGTTTTCCACTGAGGCAACGGATGGGAGGAAGAGTACGCCACCTGTCCCAAAATATATGCCAAGATTTCACCGTTTGGTGTTTATGTTGCTTTATGGGCACCGTGGGACAGGCAAAACCTGGCATAGATCCCCGATTGATAAACCTCCGTGTCGGTTTGATTTGCAAGGAAGCATGTTTGTGTACCATTTTATCATTCTTCAGGGGCACCACCTCAATACAACAAATGGGTGATAGAGTTCCACGTGCACCAATCCAAGCATCTGCCATATCTTCAAAGGTGTTGATTCCTGACAACTCACTACCTTGCCCCGCAACGCTTCGTCCGCTGTGCATGCGCAAGAACCATTGCAGCACCCGACCCGGTTCTTCGCTACCATCCAAGAGCAATAAGGTCCCTTCATGAGGTCGAACTGCCTTGTGATGTCATATGGGATGTCGGCAGTTTAGAAAAAGCCCTGGGAGTGGTTGTTTAGTTTGCGCGCAATTTTTCATAGATAATGGGGTTCTGGTTGGATATTTTTGAAGTATGTTTTTTTGGTTTTCGGTGTTTTTTTTGGCAGCTATTCAAAGGTAATGAAAACATTCGAATAAGCAAACACGAAGAACGAATGGGAGAAACATCCAAAGAAAACTTTGCCAGCGACCTGATACTTTGTTCCAGGTCACCTGGTGAAACCCCGCGGCAATTTAATGTGTCAAGCGGTGCAAAAATCAACAACGTAGTGTTGAAAACAAGGTTACACTGAGCACAATTCGTCAACAAGATCCTGTTTCATATTTTGATTTTGATATGAATTGTATGGACAGGTAGCGAATTCAAGAGGGGTTTGGATCACAAAAGTCCGGATAAACCATCATGAGTACAAGGACGTGACATGCAAACTGTCGAACATGAACGCAAAAGTCTGGATAACCTTCATGAAGTCAACATGGCACGGTGATTTGAATCACATGGTCAATAGCAATTCGCAATGCTCGTGCTGCTGACATTTGAGAGGGGGTTGGTAAGTGCATCTTTAACCAGGCGGACTTGCGTTAATGCACCGTGTTCCACCACAGTGGTGGTTCCCCGCCTGCCTTCACTTTCAACGGCTCCTTCCAGGTTTTGTCTGTGGAACTGGTGGAACCACCGCAACCTTGACCAGCAATGACTACGCCACCTTTGGCAGCACAACCAATGCCAGCCCACCAACCTGAGATCTGAAGTATAATGATTAAGACTGCCATGCGAAAGTCCCTTTTTGATAATCATGACCATTAAGAATTATTCACGCGTGTGTTTTTCCATATCGTCAATATCCAATGCTAATGCGCACGACTTGTTGCACTTGGCAAAAAATATTCTCGCCCCAACTTGTTTTTGATGGTTCTGAAGGTTAAAAAGCTTGGCCGTTGGGAAGTTACAATGTTGGAAAAACCAACAGCGACGACAGGACTGATCTTTTTGAATGATGGAAGTGTAGTGGGGGCATCGATAACTCGCGCGAACATTGAACTGAGTAGGAGACTGGCAAAATGCCTAGAGAACAAGTAGGGGAACCCGACAAAGAACCTTTCTGAAGCAGCAGTGCCTGTTCTGACTCAACGGCAAGTTGTAGTCGGACGCAAAGCTTTGGGGGAACAAGGCCACCCGGAATCGAGTCAGGGACCATCTGAATTCTGCACAGCCAGTCAGATGCTCTACCAGCTGAGCTATAGCCGCAATGGCATGTGGGATTCCAACATGGAGCAAATCGGGGCGGGATGATTTGGAGCTTCCATCCCGCCCCGCATTGTCCAAAGTACTGCCCTCCCGGGCCCTCTGCAGACGGCGGTACCGACAGGCAAAATACAAGGCTGCCGAGCAGCACGGTTGGAGGTGGCAGGAGGACAAGGCCTACAAGCAGCACACTGAAACGCTGCGCGGCATTGAAACACTGCCTGTGGAGGTAGGGGGATCAGAGCAGAGCAATCCGGCCACCCGGAATCAAGCCAGGGACCATCTCAGTCTACAGTCAGTGCTCTACCAACTGAGCTATAGCCGGAATGGCATGTGGCCACAGGCTACAACTATTCTTCTTGTAATCATTTGCTGCACCTCACAGGGGGCGGGATGATTTAGAGCGTTTTTTTTGACAAGAACAACTCAGCAAGATTGGTGTACAAAAACCGCCTAAATCATCCCGCCCCACATTTTCCAAAGTACTGCCCTCCCGAGCCCTCTGCAGACAGCGGTACGGACAGGCAAGATACAAGGCTGACAAACAGCACAGTTCAAT
>DF243308.1:30749-41495 GCA_000507305.1 Breviolum minutum Mf 1.05b.01 | reverse complement strand
ATCCAGTCCCCTCTCCATTCCATCCTTCCCGTCCATCCGGTTACTTTTGTTTTTTCTAAATTCCTTAAGCAAAATAATCCATACATCCGCATGTTGGGGTATCGTTTGGGTCGTCCCCCTTCCCAGGATGCCAGTCAGCACAAGGATCATAACATTTTCAGCAGGGATCAAAAACAAAAACCTTCATTTGCCAGTGGCATCCTGGGAAGGGCTACAATCCGATGTCCCGAGGTATTACCTCTATTGTGTACTATTCATCCAAACGGTCGGCTTCCCTTAGCGAAGTACAGCTTGCTCAAAAATCTCATCCCTCCCACTACTACTACCCAGCCAGCAGAAAACTCCACTCAGCCACGGGACCAATGGAATAAACAATTATCTATCCCTAAGAATCCAAACACCTCCCGAGCGAAACAGGATTGAGGGTTCCAATCCCATCCCCAGAACAAGAATATAGGGAACATCCTTTTCTTAGGAGATACCTGGATCCTTAGGGTATATAAGAACTATATTTTTTCCTGCTAAGTATCTAATCCCCAAAAGTTTAATAAAGGTTAACCATTGGCTGAGTAGGGAAATCTTTCCAAAATTATCACCCGAACTTTGATTCCACCTCCAAAAATAGGTTCCAACAATTTCATGATCCCTGTACTTCTTGGGGCTTTTGTCCTCTTACTAGTTGAAAAGTAGATGGAACAGATATCTACATATTGGTTTATTTTCGGATTCTTTACTAGCCTACCAAAATTGGTATCCTCAAGCCATCTATTTTTCACCTTGTGGTAAATTTCCTTAAGATTTCCCTAAGATTTCCCCAAGATTTCTATGATTTTTCTATGATTCCCTTAAGGTTTCCCTAAAGACCCCCTCCCTCCCCATCCCAACTCTCCCAGCTCGCGCTCCTTGTTGCATGCTTGGCAAGGGGCCTTGGTCCTCTGCAAATAGGAATCCACGATCTGCTCCAACTTCCTGACAGTTTTTCGAAACAAAAAGCGGGCCCCTACCAGTCTACCAGTTATAAGTATGGGCCCATAGCTCCACTTATAAGGAGTTATAACCCCAATTACCCAGTTATAGTTATAAGTAGGGGCCCATAACTCCACCTCTAAGGAGTTATAACCCCAGTTACCCAGTTATAAGTTATAAGTTATAAGGCTAATTTATAGGGGTTTTGACTTGCAACTCCATTTGCAACTAGCAGGGGTCCACCTTGTAGGACATGGGTCATTCATCTTTAAAAAATATATGACACCAACCCCCCAATTTTCATCCGTTTCATGGGAAATTACATTTGCATCGTTTCATACTTACAGCTTCTTCAATGCTAGTTGGTATAAGTTACATAGTTGGTGGTCTTTTCCCAACCCATCTGAAAAATATGCTAGTCAAATTGGGTTCATCTTCCCCCAAGGTTCTGAACATGTTCAACATATTTGAGTTGACACCACCTAGATTTTGACCTTATGGTAAATTTCCCTATGCTTTTCTATGATTCCCTTAAGATTTTTATAAGGACCCTCCCCCCAATCCCTGATGTAACCAAACCTGCTGGGATTCATATATGCAGTCTATGAAATAAGGTCCGATCCAACCTCCGGATTTGTTAAGGGCACCGGTATTCCGGACTTTTGCCGTTAACGGGCTTCACTACGGTTTGCGAAGTTGTGTTAAACGACTTTGGGGGGTGTAGTAGTGTAGGTGATTCAAAAAGTCATGACCTTTGTGGGATGGTTGAGTGAGTTCACGTGACCCTTTCACTCAATGGCGAAGCGAAGCTACGTGACCTCCCGCGAAGCTGGTCGGCCGGTTTTCACCAACCCCGACGTTCAAATTGGAGTGTGGCCAACGAAAAGTGAATCTTCATCCAGCTTCGTGTCTTACCTAAAAGGATCTAAAAGGTGAATCTTCTGTACAAGGTGGGCCCCTATCAGTTATAAATGGGGTTATAACTCCCATAAGTAGGGTTATAACTCCAGTTACCCATTTATAAGGCCATTTATAGAGGTTAGAACTCCATTTATAACTGGTAGGGGCCCACCTTGTATGAAAATTGCAAAATTCCATTCCTGAATTTGAATTGACTTGAGAAAACACATTCAGTCGACGAGATGTGGTTAAATGTTCATGTCACCACCTATTGTGTTTATCTTACCCTAAGTCTTCCAAATACCTCCTGGGTTTCAGTGTTTTAGGTATATTTTTTGGGGTCCAAATACCTCCTCACTACAAGTAGTTGTTTGGAAGCCTATAGGGTTCCCCTTTATTTGGGGAGGACAAAAGGGGGTTTGTAGATTTCACCATATCGCCCACCTTTTGGCCAGAATTTTTTGTCCCAAAAACCGGAGGTAGAATCTCGGTGAAATTGGAGGATCGGTAAACCAAAAACACCACTGAAAACTAAGGAATGACTGGCTGGAAAATCCCCATGTTGCAATAGGAAATACATTGACTCATTCATGGTGGTTTTTCCATTGACATGTTAGTTTGTTTTTTTTTGGGGGGGGGGTATGTCAGGTTGCTTGATAATGGCAAATGAAAATTGAGTATATAGGTAAACTATGGATTCTTTTGAGGTGGCAAATGAAAGAAGAATTAAAGCCCTTAAATACAAGTGGTTGTGCTTTAGACAATAAGCCAATTAAAAAAAACGATCTTCAGGCTCCGAACTTTGAAACATACCCATGGAGTCCGGCACCGACAAACTGTTAACTGCCAGATTAGATCAAAACCCCACTAAGCGGTGGTTTCAACCCATTTGAAAAATATGACTAATTGGATAATTTCCGCGAGAAGGGGTGAAAATAAACCATATTTGAAACCACCACCTAGCCCAAAACTAAATTTCATTGGATGAAGGGATCCCATTTGATGTTTTTTTGTCATTGATATCTACTAAAGACATCACTCTTCTGGGCACCCCCCATAGCCCCAACTTCTTGCAAAACTGTTGATGGAAGAAATCCTGCACCATCTGGGATATATATATATATATATGTATAAATGCCCGTAAATAATGAGATATTTACCATATCAATTGGTGCAGGATTTCTTCCATCAACCATAGGAAGCTTATGAATCTTGATGACTTGGATGTCTTTGGCAGAATTTTTTGCCAAGCGGTTTTGCCACTGGAAAATCATGAAACTCACAGTGGATCAGTGGATCCCTGAAACTCACAGCTTCGCAGCATCTGAAAAAAATGCAAATTTTCCCTGAAACCCAATCTAGTTTGTGGTTTCAACCCCTTTGAACAAATATTAGTCAACATGGGAATCTTCCCCCAAATAGGGATGAAAATACACAACATTTTTCAAACCTCCACCTAGAAGTAGTCTTCCAACCCTCAATGTTCAGTTGCAACCCCCACCCACCCATCTTAATTTCAGGGAATGTATGTCATGCTGTCACAAGTTTCGATCGGGTCAGCTGGATGTTCATGTGCTTAGGCCCACCTCAAGGCGTGTTTTTTTTTGGGTTGCTTTTGCCGAAGGATTTTAGTAAAATCATGGATATACCTTCCCTATCCTTCCCTAGTCATCCAAATTCCTCCAAATACAGTATCTGGTGGGTAGGTGTTTGGAACCCCTAAAAGCCGTCTCAGGGGATGTTTGGGGATTCAAATACCTTCTCAACAGCTATTTGGATGCCTAGGTTTCATGATCTTTCATGTCACTCATCCATCCCAACGTTATCCAAAATACTGATATCCCAAAGTTATATTGGATGTTTGACGGTCTAAAATGGAGAGTTTATCACCAACCTATGATCATTTACCAGGTGCCCCACTAATTTAGTGAACCACCATGTACCCTCCCTGAAAGGTGAAACATGGTGGCATGGAAACTATGTTCCATTTGGGATACCCTACCCAAGACACTCAATTTATAGTATACACATTTACCTACATTTGGTGATTGTTTATGGTTTTCATGTAGGTAAATATTCCATACATTCAGGTGCTATGTTAGTTTCAAGGAGGGTAAATCCCACATTTCTAGCAGGACAAAGTGCCTCTTTTATTTTTCAACTCCATTAATATTCCTCAACTGCTAAGATCTTCAAAGACTATTTTGACGTGTTTGGTTCGCCATGCTTGGATTTTGTGTGTGTGTGTGTGTGTTTGTGTTTCTTTGGCTTGTTTTTCCAAAATTTTGCACAGCTTTATACATTGTAGCTCTGTACCTAACATGAGATTTATCATCATGAAATCACCATGTGCTAGGAATATGTTTGGCACTCTGGTAAAATCCATCGATTTCCATGTCGCAAAAATCTAGCCATACGCTGCATACGCTCGTCAAATTCGAGCTACCAGGCAATCAGGCAATCATGCTCAACCCAAAGTGCTTGTTTTGAGTTCAATCAATTTGAAGCCCTCTTCCCATGTGGCAGTGACGAACAAACAAGCAAACAAACAAACAAACAAACAAGCAAACAAACAAGCAAGCAAACAAAACAGCAACCAACAACATTCAATCAACCTCTAGTTTGTTCCCTTTTTCTAACAATGATCCAAAATCAAAGGATTTTTGAACTTTCACCCCAAGGGACTCTGGTCAGCAGTGATGAAGGGCAGGTTGACATCAGTCTGAACCTGTCACTTGTGCACACTCGGTGACAAACCATGAAACTAACCCTCCGGTATACCCGAAATGTGAAACCAATATCCCATCGGATCCATGGGAATGGTATATTTAGCTACATGAATGGTTGATTTTTTCATGGTAAATGTAGGTAAATATACCTGTCACATGGATCCTATGGGTATATCTGAAATATATCGCCCCGAAAAACCAATGGTTGGAGTCGATGAAGTTCTATGTTTTGTATGTTTTGAAGGACTATCTTAGATTCAGTGAGTGCAATCTTAAATTACAATTATCTATATAGTCAAGCATAATTACAATCCTTCAGTAAGTTTACCTGTTACAGAAAATCCTCTATTGGCAGATTCGCACATCATGCAAATTCTTGATTGGAAAAAAAAGTTTCGAGAAAGCTTTGCTAGATTGCAGGACAGTAGCTCTAAAAAATGCAGTGGAAACCAAACAAATAAATACCAAACGATTTGGCGGTGGGACCAAAAGCCAAACCAGGAGGTAGAATAAGCAACATGAAGTATTAGAACAAAGGTTTGCATAAATTGAGTTGTCAAAGGGCCGCTGATTGAAAAATAAAGCTGTCCAAGAGAACTTAATAACAAATCATTCAACTTGTGTTGTTATTTGTCTGACATGTTTTGATTATCACGAAGGGTTGGTTGATAGGCCATGCTTATGAAAACCAAGGTTTGAAACTGATTTGATGCATCTCATGGAGAAATCAACTGTTTATAAGTGTTCAAGCGCAAGGAATGTTATCACTTCCCACCCCACCACCAAGGTGCAAGGTGCTATGTTTCGGGGTCCCTAACCCTGGCCCCGTCAGCAAAAAAACAATCCCAAACTTCCACCCTTTTCCACGGGCCCCCACCCCAAAAAAAAACACGGTCATGAAATACTGTTGATGGACGAAATCCTGCACCCCCTGGTATGTATAAAACCTTGTAAATAATGGGATAAACTACCTATCAACTGGTGCAGGATTTTGTCCATCAACAGTATGACACGAAAACCCCCCAAGAAACCATATGTTTCAAAGAAACCCCTCCAAATCCCTTAAAATTACCATAGATTCAAGCATCAACGTTGATTCCCCCCCCACAAAAAAATACGCACCAGGTACCATGTACCAAATTACCATATTGTATAGATTTAAGGGTCCCATGTACCCTCCCTGAAACTAACAGTTCCCCTCAAATGGATGGTTGGTTCAGATGATCCTTTCCTTTTGGATTTCGACCTATTGTTCAGGTGCGAAAACGTTAGTTTCAGGGAGGGTAAATCCTCGTTGGTTCATAGGAATCCTTAAAATGGCTCAGTAAGATCCCTAATACAACTGGGTATTTTTTTGATCCCTTAACAAAAACAACCGTTTGGCACCTGTTTTCATTGCTCATTTAATGATCCCACCCCAACCCACCGACCCCAATCCCAACGACTCATCCCGACGTTTTCTCGGTCCCGCCTTGCTACTGAGCTCCACTTTGGCCACCTCTGAAGCTTCTCGAAGACGTTGCAAAGCCAACTTATCTTGCCCCAGATCGATGCCTTCCCACGGCAAACCGCCACCAGTGGGGATGGGGATGCGCTGGGTGGGAAGGGTCGGGGTGGGCATGCCGGGTGTGGCGACAATGGAAAACTTCACATATATAGCTGTGGACTGGTGGGATTGATTGAGATTTGTTGGGGAGGTAAATAGCGGTGAATGTTTTGAATTGGTAAACTCCATAAGATATGTGGGACTGGTATATTTACCCACATTTACGTGTATGTAAATATACCATACGTGGATCCGTCATGGGTATTGAAGGAAATCTGAAAACGAAATATTGATCTCACAGTGTATCACTTTTTGTTCGACTCCGGACAGCAGCTGATATACCTTTTTTCAAGCAAAAAAAAAAACATAGGTTTGTTCACACCACATCCCCATATTCCAAAATGTTCGAAACCCCTTTAGTCATCATCCACGTGGTTTTCAACGTCCAGAAAAAAAAACATAACACGAATGACATCCGTGACACCTAAACTATCAAAAACCTTGTTATACTTTCCATTAGACTGATTGGTTAATAGGAATCCTTACAATGGCTTATCAAAATCCCTAATAGAACTGGGTCTCATTTCATCCCCTATAAATCCCCTAAACAACCTGATTTTTGTTCATTGCTCACCTTGAGACTTCTTGAACTCGTCCACCAAATACTTGACCTTACCCATCGGCTTGGTGTCTGACTTGTTGTTGATCTAGCAAGTCAGTTTGCTGCCAAACCAAAATGCAATTTTGGCATGTTTGTGATATGTCTTTGTGGTTGTGGTCCTAGTTGTGTGCGTTTGTTGTTTGTTGTTTGTTGTTTGTTGTTTGCTGTTTGTTGTTTGCTGTTTGTTGCTGTTGTTGTTGTTGTTGTTGTTGCTACTGTTGTTGATGATGATGTTCTTGTTGTTGCTACTGTTGTTGATGATGATGATGATGTTCTTGTTGTTGCTACTGTTGTTGTTGTTGATGATGATGTTGTTGTTGTGGTGATGATTGTGATTGTGAGAGTGCACACATCATATGAGATGACATGCTCACTTTGCGGAGGTTGGTTTCTTGCTTGTCTGATCAAACATCAGCAATAAGGCATTGAGTAGCTTACAATAACGCCGTTGGAAGTGCTAGGAATTCCATGGGCTGTACAATTGCTTTTTTACATCACAGGTTTGGTGTTTCTCCATTTAAGATCAGCACCAAAAGAACTTGTGTCCTCACAAAAAAAACAACCTAGACCGGTTCACAAAATCTGTGCCCCTCCAAGAGAAACAGCATGGGTAACCAGTAGGTTGATGTTTTCAGTGGTTTGCCCTAAAACATGTACTTCTGTCCACCAACTTGCTTTCTTGTCTTCATTTTCAGTCCCCTTCACTAGTTGGTGGTTTCAACCCATCTGAAAAATATCATACAATCAAATTGGATCATTTCCTCAGGTAGGGGTGAAAATAAAACATGTTTGAAAACACCACCTAGTCTTTTCTTTTCACTGAAAATTTCGATCAAAAAAATCACAAAAAAAACGCCACCCCAGCGACAATGGCATGATCAAAATCTTCACCACCCAAGGAGGTGTCGCCATTGGTGGCCTTGACCTCAAAGACCTCAATTCATGGCCAGTCAGCCGGCCCCCATGTAAGGTACCCCCTATGACAAATACAGCCGAAAAATAAGGGGTTACCCTCCAGGGGATTAACATATCCCACCTTGGGAAAAGGAAAATCATCTTCAAAATGCCAATTTTTGGAGGATATGTTAGTTTCCTGGAGGGTAGTTGTTCCCTTAATAAGGCCTTATTGATATAAAAGGCTTTATTTCTCATGGGGGTACCTCACATGGGGTAAGGTTGACCAGCCATGATCAATGGAAGTTGCGGCGGTCGTCGTTGATGTCGACGTTTACAAAAGCCCATATGGTCGACTCAAGGAATGATACGAGGGTGGACGACCCATGGAAGTGATCGTAACGAACGTTAGTAAGTTGGTCTATAACATCTATAACTCTATAACCCATTTAGGGGACGAAATTAACCTACTTATATAGGGGTTATACTTAATTTACTAAGTACCATGGACATCCCAGTACGAGTTACCGTTGTGTCAAGGGCCTTGATTCCATCATCGACTTGGATCATTTTGGGGTAAATAAAACATAAAATTAAATTGAAACCACAATCTAGGATTGGTTTGATATCCAAGAAAATTCCAACAGCTGGAACATACACCAAAAGCCTAACAAAAAGCAGCTGTTAAAGTTGATACCCTTGGAGAGTCCAGGAACTGATATATTTATTATAATTCACCTACATCTTCTGGTTGGTGGTTGAACCAACCCAATTTGAAAAATACTAGTCAAATTGGATTTTTTTACAAATAGGGGTGAAAATAAAACATATTTAAAAACACCACCTACATCTTCTGTCCCTATTCTCTTTAACCTCACCAATTTTCCCTTCACTTCACTCCAAAAATATGTCATCCAATCCTCAAAACCTTCAACCATCAACTCATCGGCTGTGACTTCGCTTCCACAACATGTCATTTTCATTGAAGCATTCATCCCATCATTCCTGGAAGCCGGTGGACCTTCCTTTTGTCCCTCCGTTTGGATGCCCAAAAAGGTCAGGTTTTTGGTAGGTTTTTTGGGGTACACTCTTTGAAACTAACAGACATAGCCCCCTGAACATAGGCCTTCCCAAAAAGGAAAGTAGTCTCCCAACCATCAGCTTTCAGGGGCGAGCTGTTAGTATGTTAGTTTCAGGGGAGGGGCCAGAAATTTCAGATCCAGTCAGATGTCAGGTTTCAGGTCATTTTGCGGCTCAAGATACGCCACCGGAAATCTCCAAGATGGAAATGTCAAAAGTGCCGCCACCCAAATCATACACGGCCAAAATCTGTCCGTCGCCGCCCTGGTGGTTGGTTGGTTGGATGTGTTGAAGCCCGGAAAACTCACAGGACTGGATGGAGAATTCCCCATTTTCAAACCAATAGGAAATACATCGACTCATTCAAAAGGTGGATTATCAATATGGTCATTCTTTAGTTTTTTTAGGTGGGGTAGATTTGCTGTTTTCAGATGGGTTGGACAAATATATTCCCCAAATGGTGAAAAATGATGATGAATCCCATGGTAGAAGAGTAAAGAATCACACACACAAAAAAAACAAACAAAAGATGGTCCCGGTGGGTAGTCACCCAACTTGGAGATCTTCCCAAAAAAGATGCCCTGCAAAAGGAGTCGCAAGTCTTCATGTTTTGTCCATGTGTCATAGATGTACCTGAACCCAAATGACCCTTATTTTGGTTGCAAAAGGCCTTGTTTTGGGGGGTTGAGCTTCAAAAATAGAGGTCATTGGGGTTCTGGGTATAGGGTAAAATCCTCCGGTTAAATCTAAAGCAGAAATACGAAGACAGCAATGAACAAACATGTATCGTTTCTTAATCGATTATACCCTAGGCTTCCAAACACCTGGTGAGGAGGTATTTGGACCAAAACAACATACCATCCAAACACCAAACCTCAGGAGGTATTTGGAAGACTGGGGATATGTTTCCTGTTGGGAAATGGTCCGAATTTTCCAATATAATTAGTTGACTTAGATCACGAAGTCCTGCAATTTTGGTGCCAACCTACTTTCCTTCTGATTTTTTGAGGAGCTCCAAATTGCTCCCAATTGAAAAACGCTGACACCAAAACGATTTCCCCAAAACGGAGGCCAACTGTAGGCTGAAACATGTTATCATTTAAAAAAAACTCAAACCTGGTAAAGATACCCTCCAGGAAACTAACATATCACCAAAAAATGGCATTTTGAAGATGATGATTTTCCGAACTTCCCAATATGGGATATGTGAATTCCCTGGAGGGTATGTGTTTTTGTTTGGCTCTTTAAGCAACTTGGTTCTTGGATGCCGAGGAGGTGGTTTTTGTGTTTTTTTTTTCCGGTTCTCTTTAGGTTGGTTGGTGGTGGTGGCTATCCACTCGAAACCCGAAACCTGTGGATGAAAGGCATTTGGAGGATCATCCCAGGACTTGTAGGTTAGTAACCTTTGTTAGTAAGTCCCCTAAGGATCGGGTTGTTCCCCCTTCCTAAATGGCTTAAGTACTTCTAATATCAGACTTAAGCACCAAACTTACCAACTAACCATTGCCGGAAGTTGATAAGTTGCATAAATATGAACATGCTAATATACGGGGGTTCCTAAAATGCTGGTACCCAACAAGCATGGGTTTTTTCTACTATATAAAAATGATCATTTTGGGGTGTTTTGGGGGTACCACCATTTAAGGAAACACCCATACCAGCATCTTCTAAAGGGTGTTGTATGAACACAAAAGAGATGTTGTCAATACATTAATCAATCTATTCAGCATCCTTTCTAGGAAAGCACGGATATGTAGATATCTGGCTGATTTTAACCATCCCAAATGCTTTGCCAAATGAACCTAACATTACAACTGCTTCAGGTGTTCCAACCCCACACTAGAATTATCCAATATCTATGTGGTATTTCTTGTAAATAAGTTTGTATAAATATATGTATATACATAAATAATATATACATGTATCAAATCATAAATAATATATACATGTATCATATCATAAATATATAT
>DF243308.1:0-30741 GCA_000507305.1 Breviolum minutum Mf 1.05b.01 | reverse complement strand
ATATCATAAATATATATATATATATATTATATATATATATAACATACATAACCTGTCAACAGTATTAATTAACGACATGAGCAGCAAACATGGTACTTAGGTCACACGTGATGCCGCCTTGTCCATGCCAAAGGCCAAGGCTGCTGCGGTGGGCTCGTTGATCATACGCGCCACATCCAAACCCGCAATCTTTCCGGCGTCCTCGCGGTGAGAAACTCTCAGTGAATCTTGCTTAACAGGGGACCATCTATGTGTTGACTATGTATATATATATATATAAATATATATAGAGATACATGTATATATATATATATACACAGCTAGAGCCCAAATGACCTCTATTTTGGAAGGTCAAACCCTTCAAAACAAAACAAGGCCGAAATTCCGATCAAAACAAGCTAAGGGTCACTTGGGTTCAGCACCGCAGGTTGGGATTCATTTTTGGGTGGTTGCGGTGGTTGCCCTCCTGATATAGTCATGATTCCTATGAAAACTGTTGAAAACAAGAAGGGCTCCTTAAGGCCTTCAAAATGGATAGGGCTAATTGAAACCTTAAATGATTTCCATCAAGTTATCAACCTTGTGGGTTGAAAAGGTGACTTTTTAAGGTCCAAAAGGTGAGTATACACCCCGGAAGAAGATTTTCACATGACAATGAAACAAAAACAACTAGTTGGTGGTTTCAACCCATCTGCAAAATATTAGTCCAATGGGATCATTTCCCCAGGTAGGGATGAACATAAAAAAACATTTGAAACCACCAGGTAGACAACCATTTGAAGATATAGATATTTCCTATTGAACATGGAATGTCATGGAATCTTAACTACCAAAAGCAGACCTTTTTTCCAGACCTGACATTTGATACCCTTGGAATCTCTAGCACATAGGATCCGTGGTATATTTACGGTATATTTACCTACACGAAAATGCCATAAAAATCAACCATTCATGGACTTATGGCATTTTCATGTAGGTAAATATAGGTAAGAGACCCCTCTGGTACGTACCCATTTTTGGTCAAGTATGGGTGCTACATATCCACAAATTTCATGGTGTTTTCTGTTTCTCAGGTGGTATGGGGACTGATGCAGGGAAAGAGGGCTGGAAAAAGGTGAGTTGACATGACAGTGTAGTGAATTTTAGACAAAGTCCATGAACAGAGATAACATGTACTGTATTGATATTTGGTGGATCATGGCAGTTGGTAACTAGTTAGTAAGTGTAATGAGGTTAGTTTTGGTATGTTTTGGTTCTAACCAAACTTTAGTTACTAATTACCATGAGCCACCAAGTATAAATAGGTAAAGCCACAAAGTAGAATTAGTATTTGTAATTACAGTAAGTATATTTAGTTCTATTTAGGTTTGAAACTTGTCCTCGTGAACATATTCCTCTACAAGAAGGTACGCAGGATTGGGGTCTCTTAGCTAAATATACCGTTTTTGTTCCATGGATCCTACTGTTGATGGTTCAGAAATCCCAAGGCCAACCACCTGGAATGTTTAAATTCCGTCGTAAATAATTGGATTTAAACTACAAACCTCAACTGGTTTTCTCGCCGGATTTCTGAACCATCAACAGTTGAATATGGACCTACGTTTACAATATATTTACCTACATTTACCATAAACATCAACCAATCATATAAGTACATCTACCCATGGATCCTATGAGTAGGTTGAAAATTTTACACCATTCCCATACCAGCTCCATCTACCGCTCCCTTCCCGTATGTATTGCGCCTTGGTGGCCTGTCGCTGTGCATCGTTGAAGTATGCTGGCACTGTAATCACAGCATGACGCACGTTACCTGGAGCAGCGGCAAACGAGATCTTCGGCTCGGTTCAAGGTGGTTCGGTTGGTTGGTGGAAAAATCATGGAAGGCACAAGAGGTATACCCTCCAGGGAATTAACATATCCCACCTTGGGAAAAGAAACATCTTCTTCAAACATGATTTCTGATGGGATATGTTAGTTCCCTAGAGGTAGAATAGATTTGTTGGGTTTGTTGTTTTTTTTTGGTGGGGGAAAAATCTATAGATAGAGCTTGTGAAGGTGGTTGGGAAATATAGAACATTTATTCCTGAGGTGATGGTTTGAATGGTGATGAATCGCATTAGAATCCGTAAAAAATCACTCTAAACAAACAAAAGAATAGGTTCAGGTGATACAATTGGCGTCGATTTGTTGTTTGTTGAGTGAAACATGTGTGATTTGGATGATCTTTTTTTGAACATATCATATGTGCGTTTGTTTGGTAATGATTGGAAGGTTTTTGTTTCACGAATTTGTTGGGGAGTGCTTTTTTGCTTAGGAATATCTTTGGCATAATTTGTTGTATATGGCTTTAAAATGATCAATGGACTAGTGTGAGCTGACTTTGTTGAATGGGTTTTTCATTTTTTCATGTGTAACGATATAATGATTGCAAATGCTTTCTTTTGTATAAGTTAAGTGTCCATACCTTCGGATCAGCGACCATTCTTCAAAAAATATTGGATGTTTTCTGGTGTATTCCTAGACATCCAGGCGAATACCTCCTGAACTGCGGTGTTGGGATGGTAGTAAATTGCATGTTTTGGGGGTATGTTTAAACAACACCTTCTGAGTTTCGGGACGTATAATGTTTTAAAAAAAGAACGTAAATGGAATGTCGAATTTCCATATATGGATACCTTGATATTGCGAATGTCCACCAGTCACATTGTAACAGCCTGTTAAATTTCAAAACCGAGCAACGGCCCAAATATGCTTCAGCTGTCTCCTGCGATGTTTTTTAGAGTCGCGCATGTGTTTTGTACGAATTTGCCGCGTGGTTAGGACCCGGCCACCAGTTTCGGTATATTTTGCTATAGGGACACCATAAAATAGTGTCAAACTTTGAGCGAAACACCCATGGGCAAATGGGGACTTGCCATGATAATTCATCAACTAGTTCAATGGGTAGGGTTTCCTTGCATAAAAGAAATGTGTAGCTTTCATGATGTAGCTTTCAACAAAAAACATCCGTTAGACAGATTAATGACTATTTATAGTATAGTTATTTCCCTACTTTGTGATCTAGAATATTCTTTGGGGCTTTCGGTGGACTATGTTGGTCGTGTCTGCCCAAGCACATGATGAGTTTCTTAGGGCCATGGTTAGAACCATCCCGTTTGATTGATTATCGAATGGATTGTTTCATTCCCAAACCCATAGCGTCATCCGCCAAGGTGGTATATTTACATCCATCATATCCTACAAACAATTCAACCAAAATGTAGGTAAATAATGGAAAATATACCATACCCCAAAGGCTCCTTGAAGGGGGTAGATCCAAAATTATACATGCTATAAAAATTGTGTCACTCTTCCACCCCATGATTCAGTGATGTTGATTCTGCCCCCGTTGAAGATGCGTGGCTTATCTCAAAAGGGGCATGTTTTTTTCACGAGTAAGTATCCCAAATGCTCAATGTCTGGCATATCTACCTACATACAGTAGATCCCATAAAAACATCAACCAAATGTAGGAACCCATATTTTACACGTGTATCCTATGGGATACAATGAAATTCTTCGCCAACCTGAAGTGTTCCTCTGCTGGTAGTGCAACTGCAGAAGATCCCTCAGCTCAGATTGTGTCACTGGAGCAGATTCCTTTGCAAAGACTTCTTTCTCAGAGCCCATCTTGATCCAGAGAGGTATCTGGTCAGAAAATGCCAATGCCAGATTCTTCGGAATTGCTGAGGTTAGCAGACCAGATCCTCCAGTGCTGAGACAAGGGCAAAGCAGGCTTTCCAGAGCAGGCTTTCCGTCAAAAACTCTGCCAGGTCAAATGCGCACTGATTTGTTCTTCAACAGGACTCAGCTCTTCGTCGTCAGATCTGGTTTCTCATTGCTTTTGCCTACAGCCTGAGTCGATTCTTCCCACCATCAACGTCAGATCAACCACTATATACTTCACAGTTTGTTTGTTTTCGGTCGGTGGTGAGAGCTTCTGAGAGAAAATTTTGGAAAAAAACAAACACACACACATATGCTGCAACTTCCCGTACTATTTCACATTTCACAATTAAAAAAAAATCTAGAATCATGTTGCAAAAAATGGCATTCTAACAAGGGAAAAACAGCAACCAAAAAACCCAAGGATTAATACACACACCCCAAAAAATGTAGCCACCCATTTTTGGCACCTCTAAAAAAATGGTACCCCCTGGTAATCTAACATAGCAATAGAAAATCACAATTTTCAATAGGAAATACATCTTCAAAGCGTCCATTTTCCGTTGCTATTTTAGTTTACCGGAGTGTACCGTTCCATTCACTACTCCTTTCCTTTATGTAGCCAAGGAAAGTGGATTTTTCCAGGGTCGCAAGTTCTGAAGCTTCCAACATGTCGATGGTGACTACGAAGGAAAAAACACCATGCTGGTTGCTTTAAGGCAGGGATCCGTCTAAATGGCTTATCATATAAGTATATATATATAATCCCTATTTAAAAAAAGACCGGGTAGTATAATCATCCCCTAAAAAAATACCCTAAAGAATTGGATTTTTGTTCATATTGCTCATTTGAAAAATATGCGCAAGTCAAATTGGAGCGAATTTCCCCAAGGTTTCGGGGTGAAAGTAAACAAATACTCGAGTTGCCACCACCTAGGTAAGGTATGATTAAAATCCAGGAAATCTCCAACGGTCGGACCCACGGTCCACGGACCCCGAACAAAAACCTGGTGTATCTAATAGCTCGATCGCAACTTACTAAACGGTGTCCGTTGGTAAGGTCCCATTTAATTTTTGATGGATTTTAAGGCCCTTCTCAACGCCTTCAGTATGGCTATAGGGTCACATCTATCTACCCTACTACCTTTTTTGTTGTTCCCCTGGCGCGAAGTTCTCCTTCATCTTGCCGAGGACGAAGGCTCCAATTTGGCTGGGGGCATACTTTTCGCCGCCGGCCTAGCACAGGTTTTGGCTTTTTGTGAGATGCCTTGAGGGGATGGAGAAGGTTACAGCAGAGAAAGACTAAATAAATACAGATTCAGCCGCTCGTTTTTTTCTTCAAGAACTTAATTAATTTGATCATCTAGTTACGTGGTTTCAACCCATTCTAAAAAAATATTACTGTCAAAATGGGTTCATCTTTCCCCAATTTTCGGGTTGAACATGCCAAAAATATTTGAGTTGCCACCACCCAGTCATGTGTTTGGGGGAGGATTTGGAGGAACATCTTGCGGGCTCCAATCGTCTACTACCATTCCACTGTGGGGATGGCGGCAATTTAGTTCTTGAGAACCTAAAGGGTACAACGCAGCAATGCCATCCCCTTAAATAGGAATTCAAAATGAATTCTGAAGTCAATCAGGTACCTCGATATATCTTGATGGATGGTTAATCGGGTTTTATATAGATGTTTGTTTCTAAGTTCTACTTCAACAATCTACATGTTTTCACAACCAAACTCACAACCAAACAGACACTTTGTATATACTTGTCTGGTGTTCATGTTTCTTTTGTATGCTCTTTATATTTAATGCCAACCTTTCCAAGATTTTTTGTTTCCGCCACACAGAAATTCCCACCCAAAAACAAAGATCCAGGCTTCGCCTCGATCCAGGCATCGCCGTTTGGGGCTCGCACCACCTGGGAGGATGGGATGGTCCGACGAGAGGGGTGAAGATGACCCTAAAGGATCAGCTGGGGGATGATCCTTTAACCCATAAATATACCTACCTATATATAGGGATTTACCATATGGGGTACTCCACGTTGTTTGGTGTGGGTGTAACATCCAACTATTCCCTGGATCAGCGAAGGGTGACACTCCAATGGAAGGGTGAAGGAATCTGTTTTTTTTGGCAGGAAAAATAGTAAGTGTATAGGTCCTCTTTAAATGACGCTGGGAGGCCTTTGAGGGGCTGGGGAGACTTAGACGAAGAGGTTGCAGAGGTTGTTGTTTGAGGTCGGTTTATTATCTGAAAACCAGGTCCACTGACTAATTATATTAGTGACACAGAATCATGGGAATGATATTGATATATATATATAGTTAAGAAACACAAAGATGATGAATATGTACAGACTTATGCGGTCTTCAGAAAACTTGAGTCAAGTCGTGGTGTTGATGACATGTAACATGGCCTAGTCAAAATAGAAAAACATGAAGCGTTGGTCGTTCGATGGTCAACATAATGCTTGGACATCGCAAGGCGATAAATTTGGACCGCATCTTCCCAAACAACATATACCATTCGGAGGAAAAACTACAGAATGGTAACGTGTCCGGTATCAGCATCCTGTATCGTGTCCTGATCGATCTTTGGGTTAGCTATATCTACAAAAGATATATAATTTCTTTCAATTCACATTTCAAAAAGAAAACAATTTGGTGCTATCCTAACTACTTGGAGGATCATCCCAGTTAGTAAGTAGTTAGTAACTGCCATTTATAAGCCATGAAACGGCCATTTGGAAGGGGAACGTTGCCCTACTTAGGGGACTTACGATCACCATGGTTCTTAACCACCTACCAGTCCTGGGATGATCCTCCAAGGAACCCCTACAAAACACCCCTGGCTGGTTCTATGCCTTGTTCCTTGCAAGGGGGTCACTACTGATGGCACGTTGATGGGACAGATCTTCGTAAGGCGTTGGACTCCTTTTTAGAATTTGCCAGCTACAACACAACATAGTACTCAAACCCCAAAATTAGCAGGATATCAAATGTGTTACAAAAAAAAACACCCTAAGCTTGAAGTCTATACCAAGCATACCAGGTAACAGATTACAGTATTGACTTCAACAAAAAATCTCGACTAATATACAGCCCTACTAAACTTCTATGTTCAAGTCACATCATTTTCTCTACGTTTAAAAAAAAACTACTCACGTATCTTATACCATGTTGCCTTTTCTTCCCACCTGAATTATATAAATAAACTTCACACACACACACACACACACACACACACACACACACGCAACAAAAAAACACAACAACACCACAGCCAACGGAGTTCCCACTCCCTCCCTGCCCGCGCCTTGTAAGGCAAGACCTTCTTATCCTTTTGAGTCGCGTCATCATCATAGGAGCGGCCGATCAAACCTCGGATTTTTTTCGACCGGGAAAAATCGTACACCGAGGAAGAGCCCAGCCCAAACGACCTCTATGTTTTTAAAGGTCAACCGCCCCTCAAAACAAGGCGACTTTTTTTCCACCCAAAACAAGCATGGTTTTATTGGACTCCTTCAGGTAGATGAGGTATATAAAGCATGTAAATAAACCTGCTTGTGGAAACAACACGTTATTGAGCATCGCATCTTAGTTTGTTCAACAAAAACATGGTGTGATGTGGAGTCATGTATCTTCCTGACGATAAGGTAACCTAAAAACACCCAAATGCACATGTGTAAACAAATGTTACTACACTCCCTGAAACTAACATACTGTTGATGGAAGAAATCCTGCACCACCTTAAGGATGTAAAAGACCGTGTAAATAATGGGATGAACTACCAACCTCAACTGGTGCAGGATTTCTGAATCATCAACGATATCACCTGGAAAATGGTGGTTGGGAGACTAGTTTCCTTTTAATTTAGGAAGGCCTTTTTCAGGGGCGGAATATTCCTGGATTCCTGGATCAACGATGTTTCCAACCTCGTGCGCACACAAGATCGATCTTATGCGCTAAAAATTCTGCATTGGTTTGCACATGTGAGAAAAGTTATATCAAAATCAATGATGGTTAGTTGTAGTAAGCTGTTGCCTAAACATTGAACTTTGGAATCTGCGATAATATCCGCAGTAATTATACCTGAAACCTACCATCGTAAGTTGGAAAAAAAACATCTGCAAGTAAACCTCTGCTAGTTTAACCGTCTTCATTTGACGTTCCCCACGCACACACACACACAAACAAAGTTGAAACATGTATCTAATTCTGCGGCATACGTCACGAAACACACACTCAGACGCAACATAAAAAAAGCAACACATCCCCCTTTCGTCCTCACCAAAAGACGCTTTGCAGCAAAAACGGTGTTCTCTGAATTGGTCACGGCCTGTTTTCCACAGCGAAAGTGTAATCAAGAGCCTCTCACCTTCAAAAAAACCTGGTGCCCAAGGGTTTCAACTTGAAAACTGTAGTCATGACCTGGAAAAGCATCCAGTAAAGATATCCAGACTTGGTTTTACATCAGAAGATTTAGGTATAAACATAGTGTTTCAAGGTCCAAAAATACCATCTGTCAAAGAAACAAATAGGGTAAACATATATGTAAAAATCAAATAGATCCAACCAACATGTAGCCACTAAGATTTCGAAGTAAAAGCTTAATCCCAGTACCCTTTGGCTTCCAAAAAATACCCTTGCATATCCTTGCATCGCTTGCAAATATCTCCAAATATAGGTGGTTTGCTTGAAACTGATGAAACTGCTGGCTAATTATGCTAATTCCTCTCCAATATCTCCAACAAAAATTATCTCCAAATCAGTGGCTGACTTGGTGGGAAATCCAAATCTCCGAAAATCATATCTCCTATATCTCCTCGAAGTTGGTGGTTGAACCAACCCCTTTTGAAAAATATTACTGGAGTCAAAATGGGTTCATCTTCCCCAAATTTTCGGGATGAAAATGACAAAAATATTTGAGTTGCCACCAGCCAGTCCTTACAATGGTGGCAAAAAATGATTTTTTGAAACCTTGACAAACCGAGGTCCTTGTTGTCCAAAAATCAATCGAGGTACCGAGGGTGACACACCGAGGGAGTGCGTCCCTCAACGGCTTACCCCGGAATCTCGGATCCATCGGGTCCGCGACTGGATATTTACCTATACCTGGAACGCCAAGTGTCCTATTTTTTTAGGCAACTGTACCCCTAAAACCCAGCAACTATTGCCTTAGAAATAGGGCACTTGGCTTTCCAGGTACATGAAAACCATAAACAAATATACCATTAATGTAGGCAAATACACCAATCCTATGGATTCTATGGGTTGTTTTCTTAGTACCCTGGACATGTGGACAAAAAGATCAATTCTGTCAATTTCCACCGAACCAAGGAAAATAGATGAACATGGTAGTCTGGTGATTTGAAGTTCTATGTAAATATCTTTATCTATTATCCACATGTTGTAAATTAAATGATATACGTACAGTATATAATGCTGTGTATATAAATATAAGTTATAAGCACATCTAAATATATATAATATACATTTTTTAATATCTATTGTGTCATAAGATGATATGATTCAAAAGGGTGCTACATAATACATACAAAATACTCTTTACCGATCCAAATGCACCTTGAAACTCACGGTACTTCAGAGCATCTTTAACCCATGATCCTATTGGTTGCAAAAACGCTATTTTCAATGGGAAATCTTGAACCCCCCCCCAGTCTTCCAATTACCCCTGAGGTTCGGTGTTTGGATGGCTTTTTGGGGGGGTCCAAATACCTCCTCACAACATGTTTGGAAGCCCACGAAATGGGCCATGTTGCATTGGAATGGTAGCAACGATGAAGTTGTAGATCTTTGCAAAATTCAAGATTCCCTGAAAAATTCAGTGAAGGCACCAGTCACCATCTACATCAACCAGGTGGTAGAAGGTTTATCATGCACAAACCAAACAAACTGAATCATCACTGGATTTTAGAGATACAGTCCTGAAGATTGAAAGCACCACCTATACTTATCAATCTCATCCCTTGTGTGCTACAACCCTCTCCAGCAACACCCCCCGGCATTTCCCGCAACCAACCCTTAAACCTCGCCTGACGTTTGGCCGGAATGCCGACCAGTCGCTGACCGTCGCTGGTGAAGCCTGTCGAAGCATTCTGTGTAAATCCCAAACATCTTGGAAGTTGTGCTAAACGAGTAACCTTTCCCACTGGCATGATTGGTACGTGGGCATGTTTCACCTCAATCAGTGAGTTGTAACTCAAGAGTTACTAACCATTGATCCTAACATCCTGGGACATTCTAGCATGAAACATTTGAGAGAGGGTAACAAACCTCGTAGGATCCATGGGACTGGTATACTTACATACATTTACTGTACTATAAAAATCAACTAAATGTAGGTAAATATACCATCCCCATGGATCCTATTGGGAACTGGTCATTAATTTCAGTAAGGATGATTTGGAAATGACGGTTCCATCCATCCATCAGTTTTCTATCGAAATCGGACGTGCGGATCCAATTTGGTGGATCCATGTGGCAACTAAATTCAAAAAATGCCTAGTGATACTGTTGATGGAAGAAATCCTGCACCTGTTGATAAATACTTTATCCTATTATTTACAAGGGTTTAGCACCATCCCAGGTGGTGGAGGATTTCTATCAACAACATGGAATTGATATTTACACCTACACCCCTGAAATTTAACAGTTAACCGCTGAAAAATGGTGGTTGGAATTTTACTTTCCTATTGGGAAGGGAACTTTTCAGGGGCCATGTTAAACTTCTCGCTGCTTCTCTTTGGGACATCCCTTCTTTACCAAAAAAGCAACAACCACTTGCAATATCAAACATGTCTGATTTTGCATCAACCATCTCAGGCAAACACACTTGATCCTTTGGAAAACATCTCAAAAATGGATGCCTTCTTTAACTTTGCCAACCCCACTTGGAGGATCATCCCAGCAAGTAGTTCATAACCATGGGACCATGGCTAGTAAGTCGCCTAAATGGGGTTATTCCCCCTCCACATTAATGGCCTAAATGGCTTACAAATGGGCTTACTAACTAGTTTCTATGTGGGATGATCCTCCAAGCAGAAACCAGTAATTCACCCACTTCCACTTATCATCGCCAAAAACCCATTCCAAAATCCCTGGGAAAAAATAACATCCTGCCACTTTCCTCCGTTTGACGCCAAAATCACCAAACATTTTAGGTACCTAAAATGGAGGTACTTAACCTTATTTTTGGCTATTCACGGGTTGGGTTGTCCCTTACATAAGCCGTATCCATACAGCTTATGTAAGTGTGAGTACCTCCATTTTAGGTACCTGAAAAATTCTTGGTGATTAAACTATTGGTTTGGGCCCCGGTGGTTTGGATTCCGATTGGATCCCCTTATGAAAGGGATGGTTACTTACGTTCACCCCTAGAATCCCAAACCAACTGGCCCCAAACCACCAATTTAAACCACTAGTTGAGTGATAAAACCCTGTGGAAATTTCCGACCAAAAACGTCGCTTGGCGCCTACAAAAGAAGGTGTGGTTCTCATGCCCTCGGCATTCTCAATGACCTTAGGAGTACTACCTTCCATCACCGCCACGCAGCTATTGGTGGTACCTGCGGCTCCATGGGGTTTTTGTTGTTTTCTCCCACCAAGCTCCCCAAGCACACTCTGCAATTTGTGATGTACTGTCTTGTTGTTGTTTTTGCAAGGGTTCGTTTTTTTTTTCAGAGGAAACAAATAAACATAACATGAAAACACGAGGAGGAAGAAGTATACATGGTCCCTACCAGTTTTTTTGGGGGGCAAAACAAAGCCCCCTTCAGCATCTGTGTTTGTTTGTTCTGCCGAACCGTCACGGGCCTTTTCGATTCTACCCAGCGGTCTTACGTATATGTTGGATCTACCCCCTCACCCAGGATGCCAGTGTCATATAAAGGTTTAGGACTCGGGATTCCCTAAAACCCCCCAAACAAATGTTCCTAATATCGGTGGATCCGGGGCCTAACCACGTATGGGATGTATCCGTCCTGGGAGGGAACCCATCCTCCAAGGTAGGTGGACTATAGCCATAACCAACCTCTCCACCCCCCCGGAGCTGACCCAAGTCAATTCCAATGACATCGCCCTGCACTGCTAGGCGCATGGAAGACCTCCAGGCAGGGCTCAATTGATGTTTGGGAGCATAACTTGTCATGACAGTCCTGTTGGATTAATGACGGGATCCTTATAAATTGCTTATATATGATAAACATTAAAAGGCTGGGTAGTTGTTCATCCATGTTCATCCCCTAACCCAAACATACCAGATTTTTTTGGTAGCTCATATTCGAGATTTTTGTTCAGCAATCAAACCAACAAGCCAACTAACAAAAACCATCGCCTGGAAGATAACAAAAAGTCACGGAACTTGGAATTGATCAACTCATCATTTTGATTCTTAATGCTACATAGTGTGCAGTAAAATTCGATGTGAAGGGCGTTTTATTGGTGTTGTACCCTCCTTGAAACTTTCTTCCCAACAAACAAGTCAATCCAAACATCTTTCATGGTGACAACTACTCTTTTAAGACTCCCGGAGTGTCTCTGCTTCTTGAAAATCCAATGCCAAGTCAAAATGGTTGACCCTGACTACTTAAATTCACCCCAAAAAAACTAACATGGAACCTAAACATGTAGGGTTTGAAGATGATTTTCCCTTCCAAAGGGGTGATTTTCAAGTTCCATATCAATTTTCTGGGGAGTAGGCTTTTATGGAGGCAAAAAGGGGGGCACATTACGCTACATCTTCAAATTGGTGTCTTGCTTGGCTACGATACGGAAGGCACGAGTTAAACCTGCCTTTTGAAATGACTTATATCAAAGCCCATCTCCTGTGTTGTGCAAACATCTCTCCCCAAATTTCAGATACCCTCCCGAAGTTTAACAGCTTGCACCTGGACCTGAAGATTGGCCGGGCCCCAAAAGGAACTGAAAATATTCCAACCATCCATTTTCAGGTGCGAACTGTTAGTTTCAGGGAGGGTAAATCCCATTTTGCAACATCATCCAAAATCACCGAACAAATCTGCTGGAAATAATTACACACAAAATAATTACCACCTTGAAAAAACAAATCAAATGAGTGAGTTATGTGGGCATTATAGTAAGCGATTATAAGGATCCCTATCAAACAACCAGTCTAAGTCTAAGTAGCATTAATGAAAAGTAAGGCTAGGGTTTTTTTAAATGGCTCAAATGAATCAACGAGATTCTTATTCCCCTTCCAAATGGCCATGAAAATGGCTTATAAATTGGGGTGATCCTACTTGGATGTCCATGATACGTAATAAATCAGTTATAACTCATCTATAAGTAGGTTGTAAGTCCTCTAAATAGGTTGTAAACCAACTTACTAACTAGTTACGATCACTTCCATGGACATCCTAGATTCCTAGTAACCATCCACTTTTTTTTTAATTCTGGGCATTCCCTACGCCGTCAAGAAAGTCCTCCTGCTCTGTCGCAGTGTCTGACTTCGGCTCATGGATCGCGCGAGGCTTGGCATCTGAAAGGCAACAAAACGCCGTTTCAGGACGGACCGCGAGGACCGAAGGACGACCACCCGTGGGGCCCCCCAGCAACCTATACCTAGTTGGTGGTTGAACCAACCCATTTGAAAAATATGCTCGTCAAATTGGATCATTTCCCCAGGTAGGGATTAAAATAAAAAATGTTTGAAACCGCCAGGTAGTATACCCTCTGGTAAACTCACATGGCTGGAATATCCTCATTTTTAAACAAGAAATACATCGACTCAATTTGGGGGTCCAATCTGGGTCCATTTTCCAGCCGGCTGGAATATTTTCACCTTGTCCATGTGGCCATGTTTCACCTTTAAGTAAAGCTTCCATACATGGAAGCATCTGGGCAAATGAAGAAGTACGCCCCTATCAAGGCCTAATTATCCTAATTTAATGGATCATGGTCCGTTAAGAAGGTGTTGTTTTTTGGAAGGGTGCGTACTGGAGCTTGAGGGTGTTCAAGTGCCAGAAAACAAGTATCCTCATCGAAAATTTATAGAGTTTGTTGTGTTTTTTTTGTGTTTCTCAAGTTGTTGGTGTTTTTAAATTTCTAAACAACAGTTTTGTAGAATGAATGAGTACCCTTGGACCCCAAAAACCATGAAAAATGCAGGTTGGAGGCTTTAGACATGTGGGTAACCTTATAACCCTAAACGTGAAGGACACGTGGGATCCCATGGTAGATTATAACCCGCAGCATGCGGTAAGGTCGTCATTGCGACTTTTTTGTTCGGGGTAAGTTGATAGGCTGATACCAACAAACTTGGTTTAACACATGATAAACCAACAGCCTCGCCAAACAAACATGCTTTTCCAAGAAAATTACAGCACACCCCCAGAAAACACCATGGGCCATCATGGGCCATCGCCCTAGGCCCTAGCCAACGATGGAAAAAAAATCCCTTCATGGCCTGTTGGTAAAGGTTTAGGGGTGGGTTCCAGAGGTGTGTTGAAACAACCTTACTGAGTCACATGGAGGTACAAATAAATATATATTTATATATACCTCAGTGGGCAAGATCGAATAATATGAATGTTACTAGTAGATTAGTGAATATGCACCAACATTGAATTTTGTGTTCGCGTAACAATTCTTTGGGCAGGGGGGTTACTTGGGGGGTGTGAACACGGACTTCTCCCTGAAAAAGGTATTCTCCACAAGCCAATGAATGCTCCACGGTGAAAAAAACGGCGAAAAACGTGACAGCCATTGAACCTTAAGGTATAGGATACATCTATACACGGTTTGATTTCAACACATTTACGAGCAAGGCAAACAAAAAACACCTATGACATATCCCATTAATACTTACTTGTTGGGCATATAGAATGTCCATAAGCAATAACAACAGAATTGTTTCCCCTATCCCCCTTATTGCCCAAACATGATGATTTATTGTTCCATTTGAACAACAGCCAGCTCTGCAAAACCAAAAAAAACGTGACTTGTTCCTAGTCCTCCCTGCTTGGCCACGGTCCCGAATCTCATGAGAATCTAAGGGGCCTCAGCCTCCCAATGCCACACACCGGACCCCACAAAAAATAGGGCATTACTTGGATGTCCCAGGAAGATAGTAAATGGTTAGTAAGTGGGTTATAACCTGCCTATGAATGGGGTATATTGGGGTTGTAACCCACTTACTAACCAATTACTATCTTCCAACGGGACATCCAAGTAGCAAGGTATCTTCACCACCCTTATTGTCCTTTCATTGGGTCGTATTAACTCGGGGGTTGTGGCATTGAGTGGGGCGGGGTACTATACCCTTATTGGATTCTCATGAGACGTTCGTTTCAATGGGGGAATCTCTGAGATTCCCCTACACGCATCATTCTGGACAGGCTCATCTTAAATTGTTTTGAGCACACTCAGCTGGCCTTAGATATGGGCTGACTTTTTTTTCGGCAAAGCGGCAAACAACGATGCTTGGAAAACATTGACCGAAAAAAGACATAAGATTGCCTCCCGAATGGATATCACGAAGAAAAGGGTGATGTGTACTGTCCAAGTCTAAGTTTAAGCACCTGCTGCATAACGGTACTGTAAGTATCTGTAAGTATGAGGCAAGGTGAGGCTGAAAATCACCACCTAAAAAAGGACATAGAGAGTTTCACATTAAGATAGTTTCGACAACAAAACAGCTCAAAACCTGAACATGAACCCCTATTGCTTCGGGAAAAAACATCCACTTCAACTATCAATTTGTAAGGACATACATGGGTGTTTCCAAAAATAGTGATACCCCAAAATGGATAAACTTTATAATGGAAAATCCTATTAAAATGGATCATTTGGAGGTACCCCCGTTTTCGGAAACACCCATACATACATCTTTGTTTTCTTTGGCGGTGTATAGGTGTTTCATCCAAGTTCTTCAAGTCGTGACCTCGTTTGGACCCAAAAAAACCGTGACCTTTTTGTGGCAGAAAACGTGACCTCCGGGGAATCAAACAAGCACGTCTAGATGGTCAGGCAGATTTACCTGCAAGTACATATACCATAAACATTAACCACATGTAGTTAGATATACCTTACAAAAAACAAATGATGGCTAGTTGGTGGTTTCAACCCCTTTGAAAAATATTAGTCAAAATGGGAATTTTCTCCAAGTATGGATGAACATAAAAAATATTTACAGTAACCACCAACCAAATGGTCATTTTTGTTCGCGGTAGTCGGTAGTCAAAAAAAAACACACACATGTCACACGCAAATCAGCAATCCGGGAGGCAGGATGTTTTGTCAAAACTATGCACTTGGATTTGAGCCAAGAATCACGAGGATTAGCAGCACAACACACATGCCGTCACATGCCCAAATCGGATTTATGGCTATGGTAAATGTATGTTTATATATCAGGACCATGGATGGTATGGGATGTGTTGACCTTTGGTTTTAACATGTTCTTTTTGTTCTTGGATATCATTGCAAATACCTCCACGGGACTAACATATCCCACCTTGAGGAAAGAAAATCATCGACCCAAAAGTGCTGAGTGGTAGGGGATACGTGATCGTTCCCAGGAGAGTACTCGTTCATATCCTGGTAAGTAAAAAAAATGATGAGATCTGAGAACATGTTCAAGAAAATCCCATACCATCCATGTATGGTATATTCACCTACATTTAGTTGATTTTTATGGTAAATGTAGGTAAATATACCATACATGGATCCTATGGGAATGTGATGGGTGGTTCGCATCTGATGAGGACAGTATGTTTTCTTTTTGGCACCCGAGAAACGCAACATTCATATATCTCTATCCCATTGGATTCGTGGGATAATTTACCGACATGAATGGTTGTTTCTTGTATGGTAAATGTAGGGAAATAAATATGCCAGGTTGCATGGGTGCCTTGGGTATGGACATATGCCATTCTTAAAGCTGTTCATCAGGGCAAGGGCACAACAAATACGGGGGGAATGTATAAGGATATTTGTGAAGTGGTTTGTAAAAACCCTGGAAGTCAAAGACCATGAAAAAAAAATGTCCCCTGGAATTGTTGATGATAAAATGCCTACTCAAAATAAAAGGTAGTTTCAAACAAAAACTATTTATTTAATGGTCTTTGGACCCCAGGGAAAAGGTAAAACAAAAACGTAAAGAACTGGCATCATCCTCGCACATTCGAAAAAATCAGGTGGGGGATTGGATTAGTTTTCTGAAGGTTTGCCTTCACAACATCCTCTTATCCCCTAGGCGCTACCCTTCGAAAACTTGTGGGAAACCGCAGCGTTTCTGAACCAGCAGTATCTAAAACTTATTGCCAGTTGGTGAGTGAAAACTGGAGACAACTGAGCCATGAAAAAAAAAAACTCCTACTTTATATTAATTATACTGGTTACAGGTTGGTTAATAGGGATCCTTATAATGGTTTGTTAGAATCCCTATTTTACTGTGTACAAACCCTAATCAACTAGGTTTTTTTTCATTGCTCAACTTGCTTTTAATATGTGCAAGCCAGCAAAAAGAACATCCAAGCTGAACAAACCACTGGGCCATGAAGGGGGCCATTCTGATAAGCACCAACTCCTGGTAAGCTCGATGACCTCTGTGGGAGGATAGGCACCGCCTGACATCTTGGCAAGGAAAACCAACTGAGTGGTCGCGAGTTTTGTTCAAACAATGTGATCAAATCATAACCCATGACGGCTCCATGTGTGGTATATTTACCTACATGTACCATAAAAATCAACTAAATGACTAGGCCATACATGGATCCTGTGCGTAACATACGTTTGTGCGGTTCATGTCCCGATTGAACATACCATTAAAAAACAGGTGAATTACCATCATTTGAAGTCCTTAGTCATGATGTTGAAAACCCTCGCCCACGAGAAGGGACCTCTAACAAAACATGTGAAACCAACCTGTATTTCCCGGTTTGCTAGATTCCTAGAAAAAACTCAATCAATTTATGGATGCAAGCTGCAATCCTGAAATTGGAGGGTGGGCAGTTTAACCATATTCTGTGCTACCTTTTGGGGGTACACTCGTGAACCCACATCCAACATGAGAATTATGAAACCAATATCATGGGAATCTAGGGGATCATGGCGGTTGATAAACCGTTAATAAGGCCGACCTTAGATTTCCATGACAATAAATTTAAAGACCTCCAGCATACCTACTGACAGTTTCATGGAGTTTGGTATTTAAATTTGGTAGGACACTTTCAATAGCTGTTTCTGGTTCCCTTAATAGGTGGTAGGTACCATAGAATCACTCAATTGGCAAGGACTATAAGTGGTATATAAGCGGTATATACTGCCAATTGGGGGATTATAATGGTACCTACCACCTATTAAGGGAACCAGGAAACTCCACTGACACTTGTTCACAAATGCTCCCCAGCTCAGGGTTCAGTATGACTGGATGTCCTATAGATCGTTAGCTCGCATTCTCAAGTCTCATGATGCGTTGAGATACGAAATATGTGTGTTTCCCTCGAACCATAACATCAAAAATTGAAATGATAAGTATAGACACAAAACAATATATACAGTAAACACAAAAAACAAACAGTAAACAGATAGAGAAAACAAAACAACTATGGGAAAAATCATGGTGTAATGAAATCACTTTGAATTAAATCGATTTCTGCTATACTGTAATTAAATCACTTTAACAAAAAACACGTTCTTTCTTTTGTAAGAATGATATAATAATGTTTTTACTGGCTAGGTCCAATGAACTTTACAGTTTTCTTTTTGTTCGGAGGATTGGGATACTGTGAGACTTGGAGGGGGGGCTCAAACTTTGACCATTGAAATGGATTCTATGTACCTCTTTCCTTAGTCTGCCATTGCCCGTTCAACAGAGGCAACGGAAATGATTCTATTACACATGTTGCATTCAACTCTCTATACATAAAACATTCATCAACCCCCAAATGATGAATCTACGAGTACTTAAATCTTCTTAAATCATACATACCGTCCCCCCCAAAAAAGACCAAATGATTCAAATAAAACCCTGGACTTGACTTGACTTCTAAGGACATCAAATTCTTTAAGGACTTGACTTCTAAGTTTCCAAAAAAATGGGTTTCACCTACAACGCCTATAACTTAGGCCTGAGCAGCACTCCGCCAACCATCCACAAACTTCAGCGCCAGAGTGCCTCAAAAGATCACTTGGGGGAGACGACCGAGTCCCTGAAACCTAACATGTTCGCCTCAAAAAAAGTTGGGGTTCCAATAATCCATCAAAAATCAAACGGGACCTTACCAACGGACCCCCTAGGTAAGGTACTAGAGCTATTAGATACACAGGTTTAGGGGTCCATTCAGTGGGTCCTGTTGGAGATTTCTTGGAAATAGGAATCTCCTTTTCCAGGTATCTATTTTCAGGGGTAGCTGTTAGTTTCTCTCCATTTACTAACTAAAGGCTGGGGGGATTTATTGATATGATTCAGTTCAGGTTCATGTGAGCCACGAAAAAAAAACGGCCTTACTTTCCATGAATTATACTGGTTGTTTAATATAGATCCTTACAATGGCCTATTATAATCCTCATTTAACTGGGCAGTATCATCCCCTTTATACCCTAAACAACCAGGTTTTTGTTCATTTCTCACTAGGAGACTAGTTGTTTGGGGAAAAGCTGACCCATAAAATCCATGGGAATGGTATATTTACCTACATGAATGGTTGATTTTTATGGCAAATGTAGGAAAACATACCAGTCCCATGGAACCTTCCCTCAACAGAACGGAAGAACTCCGACTCCTACCGAAATTTGAGGAATAGATACCAAACATGATGCCTTGGTAAATGCATTCCGGCTTCAAATATGGCTGTCATTTTGGGTATATATCTATTTGTTAAATTTCAGTCAGAAATTTAACTTCCAGGCGAAAATCCTCTTGAGTTTTCTTTGTGTTTTAGGTCAGAGATTCTTGGATGTCTATTATCTAATATTTGCCATAGCTCCAAGCAATATTTTTGTAACCACCCACATCCTGAGATGGCTCAACCACAAAATCTCTGAGTGTTTTCATTGGAGTTGTTTCTTTCCAAAACTTAAGTTTGTGTATGCAACGGACAACAACACCGAAATCAGGGAAAACCCCAAAATTATCATAATGTTCTCTCCCGCAGGAAGCATCCCTGATGATGAAAAATTCAAGTCATTCTCCCAATTTTGATCCTTTAAGTCCTTCGCAAAACAACACAAAAAACATAGGCTTCCTAAGGGTCCCGACACTCCAAGCAAAAAGAGGGGGGCGGGCTTTGCTAAGGTAATGTCGAGGGAAACTATACCCAAATGCTGCTTGTATGGAATATTTACGCAGATTTGACTTAAATGTATGGTAAATGTAAGTAAACATTATTCCATACATGGATCATATTGGAACAGGAAGTTCCCCACAGGGGAAACACACACGTCAACCCCTCCATCAACGTGGCGAAACCGTCAACTTTTTCACCCAAGCTGAGAACCCCAATCTTCACCAAATTGGCTAATGATCGTAAAGCACCTTTACGATGCCTTGGAGAAAACCCGCAGAAAGTCGTCACATGGTATTCCGATGCCGTGGGGTGGGCTTGAACTATACCAGTTATTAATTGGGATTATATATAAGTCAAAAAAAGGGGGTTTTACATAGTTATACTACCCTTTTCTTATAAATGCTAGGGTCTAAACTCCACTGATCTCTATGGTGTTATGATGGTCGTGAACCCCATAGTAGGTGTTTTTTTTATCCACTATAAGTTAAATGTTCTTAAAAGCTCTGCACGATCGGCTATCCAAATTGGGGCCCAAATATTGTTTTAACTTACAAACATTGTTTCAAACATATAGTTGTGTACGGAAAACAATGTGGGAATATGTTGTGTACGGAAACCATATAGTTGTGTACGGAAAGCATATAGTTGTGTACGGAAACCATATAGTTGTGTACGGAAAACAGATAGTTGTGTACCGAAACATATAGTTGTGTACGGAAAACAGATAGTTGTGTACGGATTTTCAAACATTATATCATATAGTTGTGTACGGAAAACAAATAGTTGAAAAAAAAATATTTCAAACAATATTCTAAACAATATATGAATGTTTTGCGGGAATTATTTTGCGGAACCACCACAGAGGGTCTTGCGAACATTTAAACTATAAGGATTCCCTATTGAAGATGGGATGACCATTGCCCTGGCACACATGTATATCATGTATCTATTACACCCGGTTTTGAGGCCCCAAAATCCTGGTCATCTGTGGAGGGTTTGGTGTTTTCAATAGGAAGGGTCAGAATTCTTACAGACTGATAGTTGTTAACACCCGAAATTTGAGAAATAGGAGGATGCAGAACCACATGTTGAGGTTTGTTCGTCTTACATGGTTGAAACTTGAAACGACGAGCGGTTAAATGTTTTTTAGATTCTCCCCGAAATTGGACGCATAGAATTTCCCCAAAGATGATTCGGTTGCCCTGGAAGCTTGGTATCTATACTATTGTTTCAAATATGGCTAGCCAAAAAATTTACTTTGGGGAGGTCGATTTGTTAAACAACAGGGGGTGATATCTATAGCTGCGTTAAAAGAAACAATTTAGTGTTAGTTTAGTTTAGTTGGGTGTGACTCCTGAAATACATGTAGTATAAATATGTAAGATTTGCATAGTAAACAATAAACACTAGGGACGGGTGTTGTTGTTGTTGTTGTTGTTGTTGTTGTTGTTGTTGTTGTTGTTGTTGTTGCTGCATCTCCTTCCCAGTGCTGTCGAAACTGAGAGCTCTCACCAAGCACCGTCTTCAACGTCATCGCCCTACGGGCATCCGTGCAGCTTCGCGGTTTCAACTCGGGATGAACAGATTGGGGTTGCAGTGGTTACCTTCCCTTACAAAACGTATATCTTACATATGCTGTTGATGGAAGAAATCCTACACCAGTTGATATGGTACAGTAAAGATCCCAATAGTTGCAGGGATTTTTATACATCCCAGATTGTGCAGGATTTCTTCCATCAAGAGTACCGCCAAGTGTGATCATCTCTACTTAGCATATCTCACAAAACAGCCAAGCTAGCAGCAGCCTACTCACAGGGCCGGCTGCCACCTCAACCATCAAGCGGGCTGCAGCTAGCAAGACTGCCAATAACAGGAAATAGGTAAGCACAAAGACATGGCATCATGGCATCGCATGCAACACAAGAAAAAGGCATGGAACGCAAGAGAGATAGAGTTTGTACTGTCGCTGCGCGCAGAACAGAACCACATGTGGCATTGCAGTATATTGTGCAAGTAAGATATAACACCGGCACATATGAACAGTTAATTAACGCTGAACGTTGTACTGAACGGTTCCATTACTGTTCAGCATGACCACATAGAATTTAGAAAAAAACATGAGCAAATGGCAAATTAATGATTTGTTGATAAGTTTTCATGACATATTCATGACTTCACTACAATCTGAGTATCATCAAATCCATGACAGCAAACTTTTATGCTTTAAACTGTAGTGATGAATGATAAGGATGAATGATAATGATGTAGTGATGCAAACTACTTCCATGATGTATGTATGCCGTAGTGATGATAATTGCTTGTTGTATGTGGTAATGGCCTCATGACCTACTTGCATCACTACCACTTAGTTAACGATGAAAGCCTTGGATGATACGATGGTATTGATGTTTTTTATTGTTAACTGCTGTTCAATAGCGCGTTGGAACATTTCATGAATATTCTGGATTTCAGGAATAGTCCGTTAAAATCAAAACTTCACCAACTATCAATTCATTTCTTGGAACGTTAGTCGAATGGACAATGTAAAAAAAACTACAGTCACAAACAATAGATAATACATTTTCTTGTTGGTGGTTTCAACCCAATTGAAAAAAAATCAGTCAAAATGGGTTCATCTTCCCCAAATAGGGGTGAACATAAAAAAATATCTGAAACCACCACCTAGATAATACATGAAAATACATTTTAGACCTGTGAAACATGTGAAGAAACATCGTTAAACAAGATTTCAAAAAGTTTGGCTTCTTTAATACATTCTCAAACATAGATCTTTACGAGTCTATTTGGGTCTACAAGCCAGCTTTTCAGGAAACTCGCATCCTAACACATAGCTGTCAATTAGGTTGATCAAAAAGATTACACCCTGGAAAACTGACATGATGTTGGACAAAAACAACCATTTGAAGATGTATCTCCTATGAAAAGATTAGGTGATTTTCCATTCACATGTTAGTTTTCCGAGGGGGTGGGGGGGGGGAAACACATGTTTAGGCTTGCGGATCCTACTAGGAGAATCAGATCTTCAGGCCATACGCACCACTTTATCAAACCAATGATAATAGCTATATGCCAACAAACAAAACAAGCCACCACCACCACCACCACCACCACCACCACCACCACCACCACCACCACCACCACCACCACCTGCAACAGCAACTACAACTACAACAACAACAACAACAACCACAACAACAAGAAGACCAATGTCTCAGCGCACCTGTCGCGCCAAGATCAACATATCTTCACAGTGAAGATGCAGTAATTCTTCGGGTTCACCTAAGGCGCCGTGTTTTGGAAGATCCAGGTAACGAGGACGGCGCTGTCGAAAGATACGTCTTTTTGCCATGGAAACATGGTACCATGAACCAAAAGGAAGCCGGAAAGTAATTAGTCTTCCAAGCATCCATTTTCAGGTGCATTCGTTTCCGGGATGGTATTTAACCTATAAAACTTGTGAACAATAATGGTTGATTATAAACCCAATATAACTGGGGAGTATAATCATTGTTCATGTTAAACTTCTGGGGTGTCAAACCAGAGATTGTCAAATTCATCCCGAATCTTTCGAAGACAAATTTTCTCTGCATGAGACTTTTTTCATTCACCAATCCCATAAAGAGGTTCCCTACTGAAGCAAAAGTTCTTCGTTCAGAATTCATAAAACAAACCCATGCAGCACAAAATCTTCACATCCTTATAATAAGGTGGACCCCGAGCCGATCGTTATAACTCCAAATAAATGGCCCGCAAAATTCCTGGGTTTGCTTGGAGTTTATGTCACCCCACCTGGAGTTAGATATATAGGCCCACCTTGGAGGAGACATCCAAACATCCGTCCAAGTTGCCGCAAAGAGCGGCCACAATCCGAACCTACGAGTTACGAACGCTTCCGCATCAATCAAGCAAGGACATGGATCCCATGATAGGAGCCAGATCCATGGGACGTGGTGTATGGTATATTTACCTGGCACTTCATTGTGACCTTTTTGGGATGGTTAAGTGACCCTTTAAGGGGCTAAGTGACCTCCAACTGAGGAATCAAAAGGTCACGGCTTGAATCGCCGGAAGGTACCTACATTTACCATTAGAAATCAACCAAATTTCAAGCCATGTAGGTAGATATACCATACAAGGATCCTTTGGGGATGGCTTTTGGTTTCCAAATTTGATAGTCGTCTACCGTATTGAGTTACCGGTAAACTACCGGGTCCACCTCTGGATTCTGAAAAGTCGAAGATGTTTTCACAACAAACGATGTGACTCTGAATTATGTCGTCTTAACGGTTTTCTGATTTGTACTGATATGGGGGGGTTCCTAAAATGGTGGGTTTCCCCAACAACCATGGAGTTTTCCTACTAAAAATGATCATTTTGGGGTGTTTTGGGGGGTACCACCATTTTAGGAAACACCCATATATCTTCTAAGAAAAGTGGTGGATCCGGGAGGAAAATACCATATATAATTATATAGAAATGTTTCCCAAGTCAGGCGCCGCTTACATATTGATCCAACATCTGCAGGCAAATGTTCTTTTTGAATTCAAACCTTTCTACTGGAAAGGCCTCCGCCTCCAAAACTGACACGAAAAAAAATCCCCAAAAAAATTGATGTGTGAAAGATGACGAGGTTGGTGGTTGGACCTCCAGTTGAAAATATATGCTCCTCAAATTTAAGAATCATATCCCCAAGGTTCGGGATGCAAGTTCCGGAAATCGTTCGACTCACCACCTATATTATCGCTTGGGATGCGTAACTGTAGGGTTTCATACATGTTGATTTCTATGATTTCTATGGGATGATTTGATCAATGTAGGGAAATATATATATACCATACCTGGATCCTATGGCAGGTGTGAAAATGATAGTTCTATTTTCAGCTTCCAACTGCTTCTGTCGTGAGGTAGGGGGCGATTCGCTCTGTAAATCGTTCACCCTTGATATCCCATGGTACTCCATGTAATTCAAGCGACAAGGACGGGTGTAGCCCTAACGACGTGTACCCATGGTGTTTAGCTGGTGTTCTCTAGGGATTCTTCGGGATTATAACCTATAAATACCCACTTTATAGGGCTTACATAGGGATTTCCCATAGGGGTACGTTGGTAGGGGTACATCCAACTATCCCCTGAGTACTGGTGTATTTATATACATATATGTATATGTGTATGAACCTGTATACATTTGGTTGCTTTTCTAAAGCTAAATGGATACGTAACTTTTTTCCATGCATGGATCCTAAACGGGTATAAGTTATAAGTGTGTATACCGTATACTCAAGGGGAATTATTCTCCTGGACAAATCTAACCAGCTTTCTCAATACTGTAAATGGTCTAACAAATCATCTCTTAAAAGACCTGAGTGATCAATGGACTGTTGCGATTTCACCTTCAAAAACTTGGACACAATAATATGTTGCAATCTGATGGGTCTTAATCTTCTGTGATTTCTTTGCATAAGAAAAATCCCTCTATATACACATGACTTTTTGGAAGTCGAGTTCATAGGCGTCAAATTCATTCCAAGAAACAAGTTATCATGTATGATACCCTATGGGATTTGGATACAGCTTCTAAAAAACCAATATGGACCCTCGAACAACATGATGCATTTGTTCAAATGGTTTTGTCTTCTGTTCTAGGGAACGCAACATATTTTCAGGTGCCATGCAAGTCTTTTAGGGTGTGTGTATGTTGTCGTTGCTTCCAAACCATTTCACTGATCATTACTTTAAAACACATCATCTCACTCCACTTTTGAAAATTACTTCACCGGCAAATATTTCACTCCAGAACATCACTCAGAGCCTAACAATCATAAGTACTCCCTCGAACTAAGATATCCCCCTAACATCATGTTCAGCTCCAACCCTAAACCAATTTGCAACTCCAATGCCACATTTCCCCCAAAAGAAATACGGCCTTATGAAAGGCTTATTTAGCCACCATGATTCCCTTGAAAATAGCTAACATCTTTATGTCTTTCTTGAAAAAAAATCATCTGAACCGACCATCCATCCTTATCAAATAGCGATTTCTCTTAGATTTTTTGGGACTGTTTTTTTTGGAACCCAAAAAAAAACTCCCTTAGTCCCTTCATAAGGCCGGCTATTTGCTTTTTTTTTGAGACTTTCCAAGGCAAGGCTCTGCCAAGGTCCAGGAAGGGCAAGTGAAGGCCCAAGGTAAAGAAAGTAAAGACAAGGATGTGGCAGAAGCCTTCAAGGGTCCGGTGAACAAAAACCCAGGGATCCCAAGTGTTGCAATATATAGAAATGGGTGGAACTACACTACGATAGCTTGATGAAATCTGACAATTTTACCTTCTCGGCTGATTTCATCTCCAATGGGAACAAGGTGGTCATGTCGTATTGAGAACATGAATACAATATACATCGTACACATATCCCATAGGATCCATGTATGGTGTGTATACATATATATATATGCCTACATTTGGCTCAAAATGTTGGTTAAATTTCGGTAAATATACCATATACATAGTATCTATATATACATACATATTAACATAACTATCCCTAAGAATCCAGACCCGATTTCTCGTAGGACTGATGGTCAACAAATCGCATCATCAGACTAGGATTATCAATCAAATCAGGAGTTTTTAGCACATATCTGGATCCTTGAGGACAGTATTCATCGTACATATATGTATATACATATCTACAACTTTATGACATCAAATACTTTCATCTTACAAGGAGGTGCTGAACGCATGATGTCTCTTTGGTGCCCAAAAAGGAAACACGCCTAAGGGTTCAAACAGCACACAAACTGGAAGATGCTGGTATATAAAGATATAAAGACAATGAACATATGTAAACAGAAATATATTCATATATATTAAATACATACATTTACATGAACACACTATAGTGTATATTGAAATTCAAACAATATATGTGTCTGTAAAATTTCAACATGTACATATCCCTATGGATCCAAGTACCTCCTAAGAAGATACTTTACCCCCCCAAATTATACCCTAAGTGCATTCCTAGAAGCTACTTGGATCCATAGGGTATGATCATATGTAAATAATATAACCCTGCCTCATCTTCCCAAAGCACCCCAAGCCGGGGGAACCTCCTGTTCTTCGGCCGCGAGGAAGTATCTCAAGGCTTCAGCCTTACCTTCTTGTTCTGGTGTCCTGCCGGCGGCAAAAACGGCGTTCAATGGGGAAGTGTTTTACAGCCCCCTAACCCATATCATCATATCATCCAGTCCATGACTGGGAAACTTTTACCGTAAAAATGTTGCATTTACTACTCATTTACCTACCTGGTGCAAGATTTCTTCCATCAACAGCTGTTGCAAAAAGGGTATATATATATATATACATCTTCGAAAGCCGCCGTTGATTAAGCTTGAGTGAGTGAAAAACCGAGTTTCTAGAGGAAGGTGAGACCACCCATTTGAAAACATAGTCAAATTGGATCATTTCTCCAACTAGGGTTTAAACTAAACATGATTAAACAACGTCATTTGAAACCACCACCACCTAAATCCATTTGCATCAACCCTACTCTTCTACATTGGCTTCGCTTTGGTGTGAACGGACCCCCGAAACACATAAAACTCCAAACCAAGTCAGGATTGGAAAAACAAATCACTTAAGAAACACAATCAAGTTTGAAGAAGTTTCCTGTGTCATGAAATTACCTATTTGGGGAGCAAACAACTCAAATGCTCTCAAATGTATCTTAATTTTGTTAAGCCTTCCCTTCTTCATAAGTGCATTGTTTGGGTAACGACCCCTTCTTGTTTCCCCCGGTGTTTTTGCACCTTTTGCCACAAGGGATGATTCACCCTTCCATCAGCTCCTGCCCGTCTGACTCTCCAGCCAGGAACCACCAGCACAACGATAACCAAAGAAATCATGAAGCACCTTATAGGATCGGGGAATTCCAACATGTGGGTCGACGTCAACCCAAAAAAAAACACGGTAAAATCATACAGGAACCTGGTGATTCAAAGTGACCTTTTTGGGATGGTTAAGTGACCCTTCTAAGACGTTAAGTCACCTCCAACTTGGGGATCAAAAGTTCACTTTGAATCACCAGGAATTAAAAACAAAAAACGTTGCAACAATACAGGAGTCACAACTAAAACAAAAGAGTAAAAAACAGGACTCTGTGGTATAAGTTTTTATGTAAATATAAATATAAATACCTAGGAGCCATCTGACCTGTTGCTTGGTTGACATTTTGACCTTGTCAAATCTTCCAAAACTGAAAAAAATATGGTTTTCGTCTTTAAAAAAAGTGGGTCAGCATTTGCCTGTGTTCCATCAGCCATCCGACCCAACAAAAAAATGGTGCCACCAAGAGACGCTGCTCACACGCTTTCCAATGGTATCTCAGTGCAGGCGACATGGCTTCCCAAAAGCCCATGACGGATCCATGGGACTGGTACGTATATTTACCTACATTGATCCCATAAGAAGCAGCCAAATGTAGGTAAATATACCATACATGGATCCTATGAGAGGGGGAAGCCTTCTTCACATGGAACCAGCCGTTAGTTTCCGTTTTTTGTGTTCTTCATTTCTTCACCTGGTTTTGTTGGATCATATTTTTGGGGGGTAGGGAGAAGGTTTTTTCAAGTCCTCATGCACAAATACTCAATGAAGCTGGTCTATGTATATACAAAACTGAGTAGTTCAAGAGGTGAATTTCGCAAAAAAAACCTTTTGTAAACTAACATAGCAATGGAATATCCCCATGTTTATATAGTACCCATGGGATCCATGTATGGTATATTTACCTACATTTGGCTTAAATTTATGGTAAATGTAGGTAAATATACCATACATGAAATTCCATGGGTTAGGAAATACATCTTCAAAGTGACAAGTGTTCCATTGCTATGTTCGATTACCGGAGTGTATACCATACATTGAGTGAGTGCCTGGGATCTAAACCACCACTTAAACCCCTGCAAGAAAACGGGTGCAAATCCGATAAATGGATTGTACAACATTCAGCCTTTATAGGCTGTGGGTAGGAAGTGGTGGTGCACACCAAAACCAGTGATATTTTAATGAAATCCTGGTTTGGAAATGGTTTAAGGACGGGATGCTTTCTGTTTTTTTTGCTTATGAAATAATCACCCGGTATAACTTCCATATAGCTTAGGGTAGTGTTTCATCCCCTACTGCTTATTTGGACCACGCATTTCAAAAAATATTGGTCAAATTGGATCATGAAAACCCCAAGTTCAGGCAGGTTTTTTCATGTCGAAAACAAACCTTAGAAAAACCAACCACCACCTACAAGGTGGGCCCCTATCAGTTATAAATGGGGTTATAACTCCCATAAGTAGGGTTATAACTCCAGTTACCCATTTATAAGGCCATTTATAGAGGTTATAACTCCATAAGAGGTGGTTGTTGCTGTAATAATTTTTTTAAGAATCCAGACTCTGACCCCTCCCGATTTCTCGTAGGATTGATTTTGTCTCAAAATCCCATCTACCCAGGTCATAGGAATATAGGGGAAATCCCGGATTCTTAGAACATATCTGGATCCTTACTGGGATGTCCATGGTACTTCGTACATCAATTATAACCCCTATATAACTAGGTGATAAGTCCCCTAAATGGGGGAAATAAACCAACTTACTAACTAGTTACGTTCACTTCCATGGACACCCTAGTAGTAGTAGTTGATCACCACTGGCATGTGCCTCTCTTCCAATCAACCCGGCCCTCCCAGGACTTCCAGGACCGGGGTGCCATCTGCCACGGAGAGAGCCGACTGAAAATCCGCCAGTGACAGCGTAGACCTTACGAGCCACCGAGAAATCATGCTTGGATGTCCCAGGAAGTTAGTAAATGGTTAGTAAATGGGTTGTAACCCCAATAGACCTCATTTATAAGTAGGTTATAACCCACTTACTAACCATTTACTAACTTGCTGGGACATCTAAGTGGTAGTTTTTTTCCGCCCCAGGTCCCAACGACAGGCTCTTTTCGTTGGAAGACTCCAAACGAGTAATTCGTGCACCTTCATGAAATCATGAAATGTTGAGATTCTTGTCATCTCCAACATCCCCAAGCAACATCTCTGTTGATGATGTTATCTCGTCCCATGGATCCGTCATGGGATCTTGGCTTTTGCCTCAAAAATCTTTGTCCTCAACATGCATTGTTCTCGGTCCCACTTGAACCACGAAAAAAACATGAAGAAAAAACATCCTAATTTCCATTATACTGGTTGTTTCATAGGAATTCATATAATTCATAATGGTTTATAATAATCATCACACAACTGGGTAGTATATAATCCCCTATAATTATAACCTAAAACAACACGGATTATGTTCATTGCTCACTTGGTTGCATCCAGGACACAAGTATTCGGTGGTGGGCAAATGCAACAAATGTTCCTTAGACATCAAAGGACATCAACGGTGGGATACATCGTGTTTCTTTGCAACCAAAATAACAAGATTGATGAATTCTAAGGATACCATTACAACCCCTGAAAACTAAGATGTCCAAAATGAAGGTTTGGAAAAGCTATCTGGGCTCTAGCCTTCTCGAGGTGATAGGCTGTCGTGTGATTCTTTTCCGGTTTCATGCGCGAATAGAGCCATGCTACAATATCATGTTCCACTACATTGTCAGATTGATCACTATTTACATCAATATGGAAATCTACCATTTGCTTGTTACTGTGACTCGGGATTTGTGTCCTATCATCTGCATGTGAAACATA
>DF243307.1:10878-42285 GCA_000507305.1 Breviolum minutum Mf 1.05b.01 | reverse complement strand
GATGGAATGGCTCACCCATTGCCTGGGTGTTGCTGCACTTGATGAATCGCATCTATGACGGTGTTTGTCTAAAAAAAAGTGTTTGTTCATTGGTGCGTTCCTCAAATCAAATTTCTGCAATGAACTCGAGGAATCATTTGTCGAGATATATGGGACTTATGGAACGGAATCCCCGATTTCTGCGACTTTGCTGCATTCAGAAAGGTACCGACAACCATATGTTCGAACCTGTGCATGTGGCTTTGCAGTTGCAAAGGAGCGGCATGGGTGCTGACGAAATGTACGCAGTGAGACTTGCCTTTCACAGACTTCATCTTGTTTTGGCCAAGAAATCCGTTGCGTTACTTGGTGAAGCTCAAGTCATTTTAAAGAAAAACTTCCAAGTTGTATTGAAACTCTGCATTCTTGCAGGTTGAGGAAGCTACATTGGATCATCAAACCCACGATCCATGCCACTTGGAAAAATCAGATCCAAGTCAAAATCTTCATTAGATTTTTTCAGTGAACAAAACCTGGGCTTTGGAGAGTTGAACAGGGACATCGGTCCAACTGATCATTGTGAAGAATGGGGGTTTCATATTCTAAGGCCTTGGGCCACCAACTATTGGAAATTCGCCGCTGGCGACACTTGGTATTTATAATAAATATTGCGTGGTTTCCGCCAAGTACTTCAACAGTTTCTGAAGATATACATTTGCCAACCCGTGGAGCATGCAACCAAGGTACAAACCCAAAGTTCTTTGCCACATTCATTGATGAGGACAACATGGCATTGCTGAGACGTCGCTTGGCTTTGCTTTGCTGAAATCTGCGTTGGGGGTTAGATTGTGGAGTGCAATGATGTAGTACAGTGGCTACAGTGCAGTGGCCGAAAAACCTGAGGCATCTTTCTCAGAGCCCCAGAAAAACAAAAAAGAAGGTGGATTTATGCAGCTCTGAAATTTTGACATATCATGATTGGCACCACCACGCTGATATGCAAATGGAAATTTCCTGGCGAGGATGCTGTCGTTGAAATGGAGGACCCAAAAGCTTCTTGACGTGCACTACGGTGGCATATCGAATTTCTTTCATGTGAAATTTTGGGTATGATTTTTCCATTGGTCTTTCATGAATATCTGCCCACTAGCCAAGGATGAATGCAAGTGCCCGGAAAAGAAAATGATATGCCACAATGGATGGCCTGCGTGTTGGAAAAAACGGCTCTGAGTATAGCGCATCATAAAATATATCAAAAATGAACCAAGACATCTAGCCAGGATAAGGTAAAATATCTAGATCTAGATCTGGCGTGGTCAGCGTGGTCGGTGCCAAACAATCGTCTTTACCTAAAGACTACCCAAACTTTGGTTTGCCCGTGAACTTGTGAGTTTGTAACAGATGTTATATCATGGGTTATAACTTCCTAACCCAGGTTATAACGTGTCTAACTCTGTGGTAACTAGAGGTTTGCGAACGATCAGTTATAACTAGCGTAACATAGTTAAAGCTAACTTGACGATTGACCCTCTGAGAAGTTATGAACTAGTTAGCATGAACTTATGTTTTTTTTTTGTAAAGNTTTCCAATCAATGAAAATTTCAAAAAACATATCGAAAAGTTACGGTGAAGTTATACAATAGTAATAACATAGTTAAAGCATAGTTACAAACTACCCTTCATAACTTCTGGATAAGTATTTATAAATGGCCTTATAACTCCACAACTGCACGGGCAAACCAAAGAAGGCTCCAATCTTACACTTTTGCATCCAAAAGTGATATCGGAAAGCGCTTTTACTATCAAAAGCGCTTTTGATACCAAAAGTAAAATCGGAAAGCGCTCTTACTATCAAAAGCGCTTTTGATACCAAAAGTGATATCGGAAGTCTCCGATCGGAGATTGATATCATCATTTTCCGATCAATGATTTTGTGTTCATTATAACCTTAAACATCCTTAAACTATATATGTTTTTCATGTTTGTCGCGCACACAGCGTGTGTTTCCACAAATAAAAACCTTCCATAGCCAAGATTTTTCTGCTTGGGTGTGGTCTGTGAATTCCTGTACTAGCAGGCTCGCCTACTTATAACCTAGGTTAGAAGTAGACTAACCTAGGTTCTAAGTAGGCTAGCCTAGGTGTACCCTAGGTTGGCCAAGGTTTAAGTAGGCCAACTGGAACACGAAATTGTTCAAGTTATAAGTTGGACTTTCAGTAGGATCCTAATTACTAACTAGGCGCCCTAGCCATAACTAGGTTAAAGCTAGAACATCAAAGAAACAAAACCAAATACAGCAAAAACTAAGTAGAACCTAACCAGGGTACTATATACATATCAACAAAACCCAAACTCTTTATTCTTGCATAATGTATTCCAGTATAAAAACTCTTGAATTGTTCATGTCATGTCATGATTCCACTCCCTGAAAGTCCTTTGGGAAAATTGGTTGTGAATCCACTGGAAGGGCTAAAGCAGGGGCATCTTCAAGAGGTGGCTCAGGAATAGATGTATCAGATCTAGCATGGCCTTCAGCTGTCGTGGAGGAAGTACCATCAGGGGAACTGGTCCGCGATGACTCCGGAGTCTTTCTGATAGGCTTCCAATCCTGCCAAGCTGGTGAATTTGGACTATTGTTTCAAGTATATATGCCTTTTGAACTGATTTGGAGATCGACAAAAACAACTATATAGAAGATATATCTGTTTTAAATTCAATGAACATGTGCCACGCTTCTGGGTTTTCAAAGGCCCATGCTGTTACAATGGCTGGTCCACTTCACCAGCTTTGAAAAACATTTCTTATAATTCCTATAATATATGTAAATGAAAATGCGTCGCCCTTTGAAAGGCCTTTAAAGCAAAAATGTGCATGTATATTCACAATTGCAGTCATGATTAAATAGCATTTGAAGCAGTCGTTCAAATAAAACAAGAAATGAAAAACGATATAAAAGATATATAAGCTGAAACTATAAACCTGCATGCTTGATCACCATTTTTGGTGTAGAATGACTATACCATGGAATTGGTTCAAATGCCTCCTGTTGCTTTTTAAGTTGCATTCCCCATGGAACCACAAGCAAAAGACAATACCCAACACACAGATACTTTTCACCATGCAAGCTTGTAATTAAAAACCAACAACATAATATATGATGCTCTTGATTCCCTTTCCATCCATAACCCAGGTGAAGAAGCACCTTCACATCCATTCCCAATTTGGTCACCAAGATTTGGATTTCCGTGTCCTGGAACTCCTGATTGGCAGTGGAAGGACCGTTGAATGGGAAAACATGCAGTTGAAACGTTTGGGTATATACATCGTCATCAAACATATACATAAAAAAACATGTTTTGCTCTATATGACATCCAATTTCCTGTGGAGTTTCTTCTGCTAACATTTTTTGCTACAAAAAAAACATGCGTGATTTTCAGGGAACATGCATTACTAAAAACGGTTTATCTTCATCCACATGTTCAATGAAGGCCGAAAAACACATCACCTTGACAAGAAGCGCTTTTATCAGTTGATGTGAATGGCAGTCCTGGGGAGGAAGGTCTTTGTAGCAAACTCCCTTGACAACCCCAATAAGCCTTCTAAAACCCCAAGCCATTTGGTCGGCATGTTCCAGGCTCTTGGCTTTTTTGGCCTTTCTGTAAAGGCTGTCTATGCATTGGATCAGGTTGTCCAAATTAGGAAGCAAACGTTGGTTCTGCCCCATAAGATCAATCAAAGGTTCCAAAACCTTGTGGTTCAAAACCACATTGGCAAGAGTCCCTTCAACATATGCATTCTGGACAACATAGGCTCCATCCACAACATTAATGGTACGAAGGATATGGTTGTCATCCCGAATTGAATCTCTGGTTTCCTCTTGGTCATCCCAGGCTTTTATAAGACCCACCAATTCGTATGAACCCACACGCTCTTTGGGTGATGCATCACTGGTATGGGATCGGGGGTTTGACAACCAGACGATGATGCCCTTGAATTGGATGCTTTCGACTTTGGAGCCCGAGCCATTGCACCAACCAGCCCAGTTTCACCCTACCAAGCTTTTGCAACCCAAATGGCCGCTGTGTGCAGGACAGTGCCATGCGATGTGAGTGGAAGCTCATGCATGAAAAGGGATGGAAATGCTAAACATATCATTTTGATTTCATGGAAGTCCATGCAGACATATAGAGCATATATATATATACATATATTTTCAAACTGGTACAAATATCTTAGATGTAGAAGGCTGTCTAGAAGTATATAGATATCTATATCCGTAAATATAGGTGCTTTGTATAGTTGGAGCAAAGCAGTATAGGGACAAGGGTTTTCAAATCTGAAGTCACTGACTCACCCCGAGCTGCAGCAGCTTAACAAACATGTCGGTTGCACACTGCATTTCCAAACATGTGCACTTCATTGTGCATCTGAATTGTCGCCCACCATTGCTCCACCAAAGGCAAGGGCTGTCATGTATATACATTTAAATATATATGGGAAAACATTCTTCACTCCTTTTGCAGAACGATGAGATTATTGTGGAAGGAAGATCTGCAGGCAGCTGCAGTTCTTCTGTATATACAACTTCCATTTTTATATATATATATATTTAATTTGTTTGTTTTTGTTTGACTTGTACATGAATTTGCTGACACTGCGTGACAGTATCTTGTTTTTTTTGCCATTATCTTAAAACAAATCAGGGTTGCTTTTTATACTATAAGCTGGTTTTTGGTTTAAAGCGATATATATGAACTATTTACTGTAATTATATACACATTCAGTAATATATATATATATAACCTTGAAACTATCACCCAACACATCCAAAAATATCCAAAAACACCGCGTCCTTTTGCATATATTCATGAACCAGTGTCACCCTCAACTCGATCCTGCGGTTAAAAGGCTTGCGGCCTGTTTTTTTTTACCCTGGAGAGTTGGAGTGGGTGGTTTGGCAAGGTCTTTTGGATATTGATTTGGTTTTCTTTGCTTTTGTATCCATAAATGATATGTGTATCATATGTGTTTATTTATATTTGTATTTACTGGGATGCTATGCATACAGGGACAAAATTCAAACAAACAGATTTCTCATTTATATTTATATAATATATTATAAGTATTATATACATGCATGTACACATCAAATATGGCATCAAACAGTGGCAATTCCATGGTAAATTAGGTACCAAAAAAAGGCTTAAAATCATGGAAAATACAATGTTTTTGTGCATGTACGGCAAAGAACGTTCGGGAGTAAAATTTTACTCCAAAGGGCAAAAGATGAATCTTTGAGTATTAGATGAATAATTATACTTTTAGGGTTGAAGCAGGTAATCTCTTCTCTGACCTTACGGCTTCGTCGTGTCCCTGACAGATTCCTAGGAGGATCGACCGCGCCTGAATCGGCCGCAGGTGCGGGGACTGAAGAAGGATCAGCAGCTTCTTCTTCTACTATCTCCTCATACACTGAGCTCGACTCTTCTTCCTTGGCCGACTCATCTCCCCAGTCTACACCCGAACCTGGATCCTCGGGATCCTTCTTCTCCTCTTTCTTCATTGGATCCTTCTTCTCCTCCTTTTCGGCCACTTCGGCCTTTGGGATCTCCGTCTTCTTCGGCATAGCCCCAAGAACAGCCGCAAGCTTGCCCGTGGTAGATGCCTCCGATAAGCACTCCTTAAGTCTAGCTACCTTGTCCTCAAGACTCTCCGCCACCGGAGCACTAGCGCTTGGTGCGCTCGCGATGACTGCTGCATCCGCGGTGCTAGAACTAGAAGTGCTCGCGATACCTGACGTACCAAGCAGATGGCTAGTTATAACTTGGTTGCAAGCAATGGTCATAGTTATAACCAAGTTGGACAAGTTAGGGCCAAGTTAAGAAAAACACATATATTTTTTTAAAACGATAACATATGTTTTTAATGATTTTTTTAGGAATGCATTTGAAAACAAAAAAACATTTTTGTAAGTAGGACCTAACTAGGACCTAACTAAGACCTAATATTTTTAGGCACAAAACCAATTTTTATGCATATGGACAAAAAATTCATACAAGCATTTTAAAACTTCGTCAGAGTGAAATTCAAAAAACATGATACAACATATTCAAGCAATAAGAATTATATGAAATAACATATTCATGCAATAAGAAAGCATGAAAGCAAAAACAGAAACATGAAAAAACGTGGAAAACATGCAATCACGCAATCATGCAAAAAAAACTAAAAAGACCATTCGCGTCAATGAAATGCTCTATTTTCACTGCAGCGTCGTGATGTCACCGCCGTCAAGCTGATACCACCAGGGAGGAATGACCAAGCTCACTTTGGAGTTGACAATATAGCGATGCTGTGTATTGGTTTTTTCCCAAGTACTGCTGTAAGCATTGCTGGACTTCAATCGCAAAGCAACAGCATTAAAGCCAACAGAGTCAGATTCTTCCCACAAGCCAGCCAGCAAGCACCATGTTTGGGTGTGCACAACTTGACAAACAGATCCTACATACACAGCATGTCTACCCACGCAGATTCTCTGCGGGTGTTTGAAAAGTTTGCAAGATGACAGGACTCCATTTGAAAGCCGCTGGCTTTGCGATTCCCACAAACGAACCATCAAAGAAGCATGCCAAGTTTGGTCATCTTTCAGCTGACCAATCAAACGCTGAGCTCGCATGGACTTGTAGCACTTGTGCTTGCTTTCCTGCAGTATCGACAAAAAAAACATTGCAAGAGCACAAACAACAAGAAAAACAAATAATATAGAAAACATACACAATCAAGAAATCATGCAAGAAGCGTGTGGTTCGCAGTGCAAGTATTTACCCAGCAATCTCAAGGCATCTACGACATGATATCGCGCGTGATGCTTTGGCCGACAATCATCTGGATAGGCAACGTTGAACAGAGCTTGATGTCGATCTACCTGGTGCAAGTAGAGATTGATATCACTTTGCACCACTTCAGTGGAATAAGTAAAGCGATCTAAGGTACGACAGATATCCTTTGCTGCGCTGAAACTTTGAATTTCCTTCACCAATATGCCTCTTCCTATCAGAAGCTTTTGAATGGCATACCAAAGCAACCACATCACGGAACTGCATTGTCTGGCAGATCCCTTGTAAAGAGGGCCTTGGAAAAGCTTCGCGGATAGCATTCGTTTCACATGTGCGGAATGGCCTTTGTGTCCACCAGTTTGAAATGGAATTCCATTCAAAGAATTGATCAAAATATTGATGTCTCCAACAGTTGTTTGAAAGGCAGCCATAAACAAATTGATTTCGGCACTCATGCATCCGTTTGCCCAAAAGATATGCATAGGGTCGCCCAAGACATGACTGGGTGGTAGCCTGTTGCGTTGCGCGCGATCGTTCCAGAAAGAGAAAGGCCTGAAATTGATTCCACGCGACTTTTCCAAATTATCTAATTGTTTCGCTGTTCGAATAGTGGAAAGATGGTCGATAGATTGGAACGTCTCTGCATCAGATGATATCAGCAATTGGGAATATTGAGGGCAACTGATCTCCTTGAAGAAACCATGAGCATCGACTGCACCATAGCCTTTGGCCACAATGTTTTTGCATCTAAAACAAGGACGAATTCCAGAAGCTCCGCGTAGATGAAACGTACAACGTTGCGCATCAGCATCGCTAATGAAAAAGGCTTGTGGATTCAAACGCATGCGTTTGACTTTGCCGTCAACCAACTTGATGTCAAAACCACGATCCATAGCGTCGTTTAACCACAAGTTTAAGAGTGCAGTAGTAGATTGGGCGTGCCCGGAAACAATTTTGTCAGCAGTTTCTTTACGCAAGGCAGCAACACATATCCAGGCGTCTTCACGATGCAGACAATCTAATTCCTACAGCGGTGTTTTTTTTGTTAATTTGGGACACATTGTCAAGGAATAAAAAAATCCATGCATCCGAGAATCAACAAATGATCCATAATAAAAAGTACACTTCGATTGCTTCAATGGTCCAAGCACGTTTCCAGCAATGCAATCGTCGTGGTACAAGCAAAAGGTAAGTTTGCCGTGGTGTTTCAACAAAGCTTCTTCAATGATCTTCGAAAAACATTCATTTCTGCAAAACTGAGCGAGCAATTTCTGAGGGTTTCCAACCAAGAACGAAATCCCCTTAACATCCAAAAACCTCTAATTAAGGATTAACCCTTAAATGAAAAAAACCTTTAAATTTTATCTAAATTTAAAGGTTAAACCTTTAATTAGAGGCTATAACCTTTAATTAAAGGTTTTTCCCAAAAAAAACTTCTAATTAAGAAAAAAACCTTTAATTAAAGGTTTTTTTTGCAAAACAAGCTGAAAATGTTTTGCTTTCAAACATCTTCCACTTATGTTACTTTTTGTTCAGAAATTTCTTGGCAGCTCATGTCTCGAGCAAAACTTCAACAACAAAGTTTTGCCTGCAACTTTGGCAGTGTCCACCCCTCCTCTGGAGCGCGTGGACCTAGCAGCACTACCCCCATAGTCTTCGTCTCTGTATGTCCAAGTCTTTGTGGGGCTATGCAAGGATTTTACAAGATGTAACATCAAATGAATTTTCGGTTTCAGTCTCCAAAGTGGAGGTTCTGACATGTCAAACAAAGCTGTGTACAAAATGGCCAAACGTTTGGCAGCATCATTCATAGCCTCCTGAGAATAATTGTCCAGCAAACAATACATTTGATTCAGCAAGCGCGCAACATTCAGGACAGTGGGTTCCATTTCCTTGCTGGGATCCAAAAGTTCTTCAGAAGCAAAAACAAGAAATGGCACCAGGTGGCGACATTCTGCTGCTCCTGCTGTGAGCTTGGGTGGAGTTGTGCTCTTCTTGCGGGTCATAGTTTCAGTCAATGTGTTCAGCTTGTCCTGAACTTTGTTTTCTTTGTAGAACTTGCTGAGCTTCGTGTACAATTCGCTGATGCGAGCCTTCACATTTGCTCCAGGAAGTTTTGTTTGGAGTAACCAGAAAACGTTGCCACTGATATCTGCAGAGACTCCAAGATCCATCACATGGAGCCAGTCCAGCTTGAAGAACTGAAGGGAAAATGCTGGTAGGGAGAACAATGGACTGCAAGCTAAGCCTTGGTTAAAAAGGCGACTGATGAAGTCATGGGTTGTGAATGGCGCCCTCCATGGCGCTGAAGTGCTACAGTCCTTCATGGTGATGGGAGCTGCTGGGCAAAGCCAACAGCAACCAGCCAGTTCATTGTGCTGAGGCAGGCGAAAAACGTCCTTGAGCATCTTCCAATCTCCTGCACAAGGGCTTGGACACCAGGAGACATGCTCCTGAAAATTTCAAAGAAGAACAACAAAATTTGCAAAACAAAACAAGCTCCTCGGAATTGGGTCAACATAGCTTGCAGCTGCAAAGGCTTTCCACTCCATTTCTTCCTCTGGGTATCATCTTTACCCCAAGGAAGGCCATCATGCCGCTGGGATGGCATGATTCCCAAAAAAAGGCATTCCAGAGACCAGCAAACAACTTTCAGCATCGCATCCATAGTGCTGTGCTTGACCACGAAGTGCTGCTTCAAGCCAAATAGGGGTATGCGAATATTCCTTTTGGAGCCTTGCAAGCAAGGAAAACTCAGAGTCAAGACATTCAGGGAATGTGAGCCCAGTTGCATGGGACACCATCCATCCACAAACCAAGTGGAAGCAGTTGCTCAGCTTCAGTCTGCAAAATGTTTGCTCCTCTTTGGAGGACCTCCATGTCCTCTGTGGGCAAAGAATCCAAATGTTTAAACTGGGAAATATCACAATATTGGTTGAACTGGTGCAAGATTTCGTGAGGCAAAAGGAAAGGCACAAGTTCTTCTTTCTCTTGCTGTTCTTTGTCAGACCAGCAAGGGATGGAAGTCCAGTATAGCTGGGGCCACTGGTTTGCTTTCAACAGTTTTTTTGTCAAATCCCTGCAACTATTACCATGTGGTTCATGGTTGCCAGCCAAGTCAGACACATTTGCAGCTCCAGCATCCATGGCATCAGCAAACAAAGAATGGCTTCTGCAGCCGCTCAAATCTCCACTTAGGAAAGCGTCTGATAGATTGGCTCGGAACCGCTTTTCCTTAGGCACCTCTTTGGGGTCATAAGGCAATTTTTTTTTGGATTCCATTGCTTCAGCAGAAAAAAGCTATGGTCAGAGGTCAAATCTAACAACACAATGCTGGAGATAAACAATTTCCTGACAAAAGAAGCTAGGAAAGAAAGAGTTTGTTGACAAAACAAGCAGGAGTAAACAATCTCCTGAAACATTATGCTTCTTTCCTGTCAGTTGAATGGCTTGCTCCCAAAACAAAAAGTTTGAGTTGCTTGTGTGCTAGCACACTTTCTTCCCTGGCAGCCACCCTGCACAAACCCAGACTCTTTTTCAGACTTGTGCCACACAAGACGCAATTTGTTGGTATGGAAGCGACAGCAGCAAATCTACAAGATTCTCTCAAGCCAGCCAACCACGGGCTCGCTTGTGCAACAAGGTGATCTCATCCAAGTGCTCAGTAGCTTTGCAGCTCCAGTCAGAAATCTTCTTCTCCTGCTCCAAAGACTTGCTTTCATCCAAATCAGTCTTGCTAAGTTTCTCTGCAGTTGCCACAGCATTGCGGAACTGGTCTAAGAATTCAGCAAAGACACCAAACGGCTTGGCAAGCTCAGCCAGCTTAGTGGGCATGCTGGCTTGCAGCTGTGCCTTCAACCTGCTACCATCAGTGAAGAGGCGCTCCAAGCGTTTGATTCCAGAATTGGCAACTTTCACTGCAGCAACAAAAGACATTTTCTTCGGGAACTCTACCTTCACTTCCAAAGGTTGGTCTTTCACTGCCTTTGAGATCTGGGATTGGTCCATGTCGGCACCTGCTTGGAATTGCTTCTTGTCAGAAGTCACCACACTACTGGAACTCTCATGTTGTGTGCGGTAAAAGTAACGGTTCAATTCCTTGACCTTGTGTTCCTTGACTTGGACTTCGCCTCCATACGTAGAACAGCATTCTTCCAACAAACCCTGCAAGATCTCAGTTTGCTTCTCAGGCTTGTAGTCTGCCCACTTGTAGCCATTCAGCTCCAGGATCTTTGGCCTTGGATAGCCAAGGCCGGAAAAGAACTCAGTCACTAATGTGGGAAAGCAATCTTTGGGGAAAAAGAACCGATGCTTTGGAAAGGTCTAAAAACATACTTAAACAAAGCAACAAAGGACCCGCTGAACCAACCTTCTAGGACTTCTTGCTTTGTAGACTTGTCTTCAAAGTGTGTCTCTGTGTATTGACCAAACCATTTCAAATTGGTCAAACCATTGGCTTTCAACTGCTGCAAGAAAGAGTGCTTCTTGTTGTGTTCCAACGTTTTGTAGACCTGCACAAAGGCCAAGGGTGAACAAGGTGATTTTTAGATGTTTTTTTTCAGGAATCTTGGCTCCTGTATTTTTCTGGAATACTTGTTGCTGCTTCAGTTTATTTATAAATGAATTATTGGAAAAAAACTTTGGAAAAGAAATTGTCGGAAAACATCTAGCCTCAAGAACTTGTTGAGCTTCATGTAGTTGTTCACCCCTCTTGTTCTTTGCTGGGTCGGCCCTGTACTTGAGAAAGTTCAGAAGCTTCTGGTTGTCTAGCTTGCTGACAGTCTCTGCTGCAGCATCTGACGCTTCAACAGCGTCATTTTCTTTCTTTTTGTCTTCTGCTTTTTGTCTTTTCTTGGGAGCAGGTTCTGCTGGTGGTGCAGCAGTGGTCTTCTTTGGAGGTCCCATGGCCTTAAAGTTTACTCCCAAAATTCCTTTCTTTTAGGAAAGGACTACTGGCCTCAGGAAGTTGATAGGATTTTGAGCCTAAGAACATACCAATAGACATAATGTTTCAACATGAGCATGAAGATACATTTGAAGTTATATAAATACTTAATGGAAACAATAATCTATAAGCAAGGAATATATTTTTGGAATCTCAATTATACTGGCTGCATTCAGAAGTTTGCGCACTCAGACATGTTGATATCACATAAAAAATATTTGCAAACATATGCAAGACTCAGAACTTTGAGATTGCATCACTTCAGTGGAAAGCTGAAAAGTTATTTGAACAAAATCTGCACAGACTCAAAATTTTGAGATTGCATCATTTCAATGGAAAGCTGAAAAAAAGGTTGAGAATTCTCAACCTAAGGTTGAGAATTCTCAACTCAACCTTAGGTTGAGAATTCTCAACCTTTGTTTTTTTGATGAGTCTCAACATAGATTTTTCCATCCTTTTTCCATTCATGATCATCCATTGGATTGTTCAAAACTGAATCCAGATCTTAGCTGGATCATATCCTTCAATGGTATGTACTGCCCAGATCAATTGATATCAGGCTCTGGGGCTGGAAGAGAACATCTTTCAGCTGCCATCTTTTCATCATTCATTCTACGAAAACCATTGTAATACTCTTTCAGCAAATGACACTCACAATCACATCCAGGCTCAGGAGGCATCATGCCACAGCATTGGCATGACTTGCAGGCGACAAAAGAGTCACAACCATGACCATCCCTGCTCATCACACAAGTGCCGCAGTAGACAAGGTTGGTCTTCTCAGCATGGACAAATGGCACACAATTCACCCATAAAATCTTGCACTTGCCCATGGGATATATTGAATCAGCCATAGATTGCTGGGATGTTCTCCTCCTCTTGTATGAAGCAGGTTCATCAAATTGCAACAGCTCTGTGTGTGTAGGAGGGCTCTCTTCCACATCCAAGATGGTATTAGAGGCCGCCATGGGTGAAACTTTCAATCTATATGTTTTTTTGGAATGGTCTTAGATCCAAAATCTACAGGGAAAACATGATTTGAAACAAATGATGGACATGTGATTCAATTGCAGTCAGTGGACATCAAGGCACAATCTCTTGAGAACACATTTGTGAAAACAAAACATTCTAATTTCAGGTGACATGATTGGAAAAAAACAGGAGTCCAAAAGCTCCTGAAAAAAGACCTGCTCCCACCAAAAAAAAACCAATCCCATCCCACAAGCACTCCACACACCTTTTTTCCTTGCTTTTCCACATGGAAGATGCCGGGCAGTTGTGATCATCTACTTCTTCATGGCAGATTTCATAGCAAGTTTGGCTTTTGCCTTTGCTTTTGCTTTTGCTTTGGCCTTAGCCTTGGCACTGCCTTTGGCAGAGGCCTTGGCTTTGCCTTTTGCAGAGCTCTTTGGCTTAGCCTTTTCTTTGGGCTCTGGATCTTCAGCACCTGTGGCTGGAACACTTCCTGGAGGAGCCGGTGGTGCCACAACGCTCGAAGATGGCGCTCCCATCATTGCTGCAAGCATATTGGCCCAACCCATTGCAGCTGCCCCAGGCACCATAGCTGCTTGGAAAGACTCGGCATGAACCATTGGCTGCATAGGATGCATCCATGGAATTGCACCCACATGGATGAACGACTGCCTCATCATAGTTGCATTCACTGTCTTTGGATGCATGCGAAATCCAGATGCCTCAGAGGGAAAAGGCAGGAGATTGACTCCTGAAATATTCCATGTTTTAAAAAAACTGCAGGAAAACATCTTCAAGGAAAACATCTTTCCAGAAAAAAACCGAGACACTGGTCGAATTCCATACGGCTGAATAAAGGGAGTGTTCGCCTCAATGCCATGAGCAGCACGCTTTGCAAGCGCCAGCACCTCGAGGCACATTTTGGAGCCTTGCATCCGCAGCCTCAGGCACAGCCTCAGGCACAGCCGCCGCAACAGCCGCTGCCTCAGGCACAGCCAAATCCACATCAATGGGATCACGCGTGCTGCTTTTGAGTATGGTGGCCCACTAGCATCCGATGCAATGGCTCTCTGAGTCTTAGAGTAGCCCAACGCAATTCCACGGCGCCCCCTGGTGCCCTTTACTTTGTTTTTGCTTCAGCATGGTGGTGTATTCCTGGCCACTGTTGGTCCAAGAGCGTTCCACTTTGTCTCCCTTTTGCCAATAGGGCCAATCTTCCAAGGTGGCGAAGAAGAGTTCCTGCCAGGTTCAAAAAAAAACAGGGGAAAAAACCCTGAAAAAAAACTTCCCACAAAAAAATCATATTAATTATTACACCCAGACACACATGAGGGGTTGGCGCAAGCGCCTTTGCGCAAATACTCGTGTTTGCCGCAAACTTTGCACATACGGCGGGCAAACTTGCTGAAGTCTTCATCCTCCTCCTCCTCCTCAGTTGGCGGAGGTGGAAGGTTGTCCATCACATCTTTGTTTCTCCATGGTGGCAAGGGTGGATCGCTTCCACCACCTGCGCCGCCATTACCGCCTGGACTTGCAACCGCCGCTGCCATAGCAAAACCGGAACGTTATCCAACGGCTGAGGCTTTGGAAAGTTGCGAAAAAAGGCTGCGGCACACACAAAGAGTCAAGTGAAACAACCGAAGGCACATGCAGACATGCAGGAAAAAACAATGGAGCAAAAACACTCCAGAAACAATACTGGAGCAAAAACACTCCAGAAACATTACTGGAGCAAAAACACTCCAGAAACACTTACTGATCTAAATCTTCCCCCCCAAACAAAAAGATCTGAGTGTTCCCCTTCAGAAAAAAAAACTTCAGCAGCCAGGATTTTTCAAAAATTTCAAGGAAAGATGGGCGAAGTCATTGCTTGGATTGTATTTTTGCCCATTGGACCACATATTGGACCACATGCGAAAAGAATTTCACCAGCCAAAAGTCTGTCTCTTGCTTGTGTTGCGATACTTCTGACTGCATCCCTAGCCAATCGATTGCGACCTCTGATCTCAACTACTAGTTTTTTTTTTTGCTCAGCCACCTTCAACTTTGACCACTTTGCGACTTGCTACAGAATTAGTCTTACTTCTGTATTCAGCAGCAGCTGTCGCCACAAAAACAGAAGCTGCTGGAACAACAGAAAAAGATTGAAAGAAATACGTCTGATTTCTTTAAAATTCCTTATCCTTCAAGTCGTGCGTGGTTAGAAAGCAAAGACTGAAGCTGCTCAATCTCTAGGTCGCCACGGTCACGAGACCTGGACCTGTCTCGGCTTCGAGCACTTTCTGTACTAAGCAGCCGGGCTGTCTCAAGGCCTGTCAGTAGAAGTTGGTAATATTCCAGAAAGGTATCTCGGTCTGCCGGTTGGCTCATGCTGGGCATACTGAGCAAACACAAGGCGGAGAAAGTAACACTTCTGAAAAACAATGGATCACTTTGAGCTGAAAAAGAACTCACAAAATCACGTCGGANAAAATTAAAAAAAAGCCTTTAATTGAAGGTTTTTTTTTAAAAATAAAAACCTCTAATTAAGGGTTTAACCCTTAAAAATTAACCTCTAATTAGAGGATCCACTAATTAGAGGTTTTTGGATGTTCAGGGTCTTGGTACTATTTTCGTAAGCATCAAGTTCTATTTCTTGAAGGCATCTCCGAAAGGGTTGTAATAATGTGGTTTTCATTTTCCACATCGCCCCACGGAGTTTTTGGCCAGAGCATGGCCTTGCGCACACGTTCTTGGACATCAACATCATCTAATTTTCTTTTTGGCATCTCAAAACATTTGGTTTTTGTCTAAAATCTGAGCCATTGGTTCTGCAGTGTTTTTTTTGGGTTTGGTACTTCTACCTTGGTAAGTTGAAAAACAAGAAAACATGCAAAATGGATATCGACATTGCTGAAAGTAATCCAAGAATCATGCAAAATAATTCTTCACAATTAAATGACAATTGCAATTTTTAGTTACCACACTGGAAATATCCAACACCGCCATTGAATAACGCAAGCATAACCAATTCACAAGCATGCAAGTTCGAAAACATGCAATACAGGAATCATGACCAGTGTTTCATCAAAGTTTCAAAATATATCACCTGAAACAACAGGATGCATGCAATCATGCAAAAGAAAATAAATTATTTGTCATGCAATCAAAAACAATCACAAATGTTTCAGGAAACAAGATAATAAGCATCACAATTGTAGTAAACAAAAACACATGTAGTTTTAAACAATATTTTGATTGATTTGCATGTTTCGTTGAAGTTGAGAAGCGTAAATGTATTAAGATCTATTGTCATTACATTGCATGTTTCCTTGATGTCCAAAAACACAAATGCATTTGCATGATCATCTTTCATTGATTTGCATGTTTTGTTTTTGTTCTTGCATGGCTTGTAATGCTTTCAGTGTATGAATTGCTTTTGCATGATTTATTTTTATTCAATGCTCAAATATATAAATTCGAAAAAATACTTACAAGCCAAGTTATTTGTTTCAAATGCATTGCTTCGAAATAAAATGTATATTTGTGAGAATTCAACATGTTTCCTTACAAATAAGTTGTCCTCTATGTATTTATGTTTTGAAATTTTATCATTTATCATCATTAATCAATATATATATAATATATTATCAAAAATATTCTTTTCTATTTGAAAGATATATTAGATTTAATATACTATTTTTTGAAATTTATATTATTTTCCTGCCCTTTTTCCATTATCATTGTGCTGGCGACGTGTTCTCATCGCTCGAGTCGAACCGGCGCAGCTCCTTGATCTTGAAGATCCTGCGGTGGCTTTTGCGTCGCTCTTTCTCCACCGCATCTTTGATGTCCTAAGATGAGAAGACAAAGATTCATGCAAACATTTTTCGCAAACATGCAAACATGCAAACAAAAGAGAAACATGCAAACAGAAGAGAAACATGCAAACACAAGAGACTCATGCAAAAATATGGCAACCAAGATACATCATCCGCTTGTCGCTTCACTTTTTTCACCTGAGTTATTGATCAAAGAGAATTGAAGCAATATCAAAGATTGTTTTGGTAGAAAAATAAATCCAAGAAACTTTTCTTTCAAGTGTCTCAACAGTGTCGCGAAGCTCGTGGAGATCATTGTCCTTCTGCAAGAGTGCTTCTTGGAGTTGTGAAGCCTCAAGCAGAATATGAATGTTGGTTTGTGAAACATAGGATGCCAAGAAATGAACTCTTCCCCAAACATGTGATGCAAGTTCAAACATGAGCCTTGTTCATCAACTCGGTGATCTTTGGAGCAACCTGCAAACATGCAAACAACCACAAAGTTTTTAAAAAAATTGAAAAATGAATCATATCTCACCTTAGTATCTTCTTTTTTCATCCTCGTTTGCTCCAGCATCTCTTTCGGATGGCCGTTTTCCTAAGTGCAAAGAATGCAAACAAGTATAATTTTTTTTTATCAAAACATGCAAACATGCACAAACGTGCAACATTACATCCAAGAGACATCCTGCATCTTCAGAGCATTTTGAGATGCTGCTTCCATTTCCTCGGATGACTATGCAACCAAAAACATTGAACCAAAAACATTGATGATTGTAAATGAATACATTGCAATGTAGCAGTTGTTAATATAAAACNTAAGTGCAAAGAATGCAAACAAGTATAATTTTTTTTTATCAAAACATGCAAACATGCACAAACGTGCAACATTACATCCAAGAGACATCCTGCATCTTCAGAGCATTTTGAGATGCTGCTTCCATTTCCTCGGATGACTATGCAACCAAAAACATTGAACCAAAAACATTGATGATTGTAAATGAATACATTGCAATGTAGCAGTTGTTAATATAAAACATATTTTTCCTCAGAGTATGTTTTTTTCTTTGGAATACTTGTTTGATGCGTAAACTGCAAATTTTTTTTTGCAGGCCAAAAGTACGCTCTTCAAGGAGTTGCGGCGTTCCAGCAAACCAATATAGTCCTTAATGAAAAAACATGAAAACATGCACTTCGTTTCTATCATCAAAGCTCAGTTTGCATGCTTCAAGTTAGATGCTGTTAAGACTCATCGTTTCGCTTTTGGAGCTCCTAGGGCGTGATTGTCGGTCAGGATTTTTCTAAACTTTTACATTCACAACAAGACAAAAAAATGGAAACATGCAATTTGATCCTAAAACATGAAATCAAAGTGCCTGCTTGTGCCCTTCGATCAAGGCCTTCATTTCCTCAGATTTGAAAGGAAAACAAACATAGGGAGAAAAGTATAGATAGCAAAGTTTAGATCAAGACACTTCTTCGTGAGCTTCTTGGATCTGATTCATAAAGACATCCTTGGTGCCACAACTTGCTTTTTGATTCATTTTTGTGTTTCATGGAAGTTCACAAACACAAATGTATTTACATGTTTCATTGTTATCACATTGCATGCAAATATGCAAACATGGACAACATATCACAAGACAATCCAAAATTCATGCAATCCAAACAAATCAAGCAAATCATGCGACCATGCAATCATGCAATCAAAAATCACGCAATTTGAATTCAGCTTGCCAACAAAAAAAATGTTGCTGCTACAGACAATTCTTTGACTCATTTATTAAAAAAAACCATTGCTGCTACTCTTGCTACATTTTCATGAGGTTTTTTTTCTAACTACTTTACACACCACGCACAAAACAAAACATGCAAATGTTAATCCTTGTGACGTTCATTCCCTTAACTAGTTTTGTACACCATTCTTTTTTGAAGTCACTTTTTTTGTCCTCCCCAGTCAAATCCTGTGATCAAAACCTATCTGCGTGGACAAAATGCAGATTTAGCCGCAAAGCCAGTGGGCAACATCAAGTGCTATCAAAAACAATGAATTTCATAAAATGTTTGATAACATATATAAATGAAATTACTATAACTTCAAGTATACAGCAAAAACATTTTACCAACTCACATCGTATGTTGCCTTAATTTCACTTGATCTGGCCAGGAGTGTTTTTCTTAGATAAGACATCTTTGTGCTTGTTATTCTCCGCAATAAAAGCATCTACGCGTTCACCAAACACCCGCATTGCCTCCTTCAACATAGTATGTCCTGTCTCATCCTTGGAGTGGTTGTCACGAGCATCTTGAACTGTGCTCCAAACAGTTTCTACATTGGTAAAGGCATCCTTCATTGCTACCTTGCCTTCAGCAACCACATCCTTGTGGTTTTTCAGACGCGTGTAAAGGACTTCCTGTTTCTCCCAAACTTGCTTGCGTTTATCAATCTGGCCCACGATCTTGGAGCAGGCAACTTCATAGTTGATAGTCAAATTGGTAGGATCTTCTGCTTTTGCAGGAGGGGCCCTTTTCTCAGCTGCCTCCTTGCCACAAGCTGCCTCGGTCCACACAAAGCCCTCACTGCTCTTGGACACGCTGGAGGTTGCATGCGTGAGATACTTGTATTGTAGGCGGCCAAGGCTTGCCAGTTCTTTGTTCACATGTGGACGGTTCTCAAAGCCACCCAGAATGATCTTGAGTTCTTTTTTGTCTTCATCGTCGTTCACATCCAAATTTTCCTTTCCTGCAATTTGTTTTTCTGTGAGCCATTCTCCTGCTTCTTCTTCTGTAGTTTCTTTGGACTCAACGCGCTCCTTGAGGTATTGAGAGACGAATTTCATTTTCGTGTCCTTTTCAAATTTCTCAAGGATGTTTTTTTTCGCATCGAATTTGGCTGCCTTGTAGCGATCATGTAGTTCTTTGAGTGCAGGATCATTGGATTCGCGGCTGGTAATACATGATTTGAACCTTTTGACCAAATCTGCTGGTAATTTTCCAGCAACTGGAGCAGCGCGCTTACCCATTGTGCCGCAATGCAACACGCAACGCGTAACCGAATTGGTATTATCAATACAAAAAGACTTTGATTTGAGATACCACAATAAACACGCATTCACATACAAGCATGATCAAACCAACACAAAAACATGCAAAATACAATATTGCTCGTGAAACAAACTTCGTTTCATACTTTACATGCAAGACCCATAGACACACAAACATGCAACAACAATATGAAAATTTCAGATTTGACAATTTCAGATTTGACAAACATGAAATTCAAAAGCAAACCATGCAATAATGACCAAAATAAAAAAGCAATTTTCTTCGCATGATTTTTGTGCCTTGCAATGATGCTGCTGACCTTTGTTGGTCCGAGTGATGTTGCAAACTGCTTTCGATACATAACAAATTAATTTTGCCTTTTGTTGTTTTTAACAAAACAAACGGCATAATGAATGGATCTTATGGTGTATAGCCACGTCTAACCCAGCAAGACTTTGTACAATATGCACGGTATCTGCACCTGCTACAACCTGAAACATATGCGTTTTGCACAGATTTTGGAATGTTTTTCCACGGTGTGTGACCATAAGTGTTCTTCGAATTTGCAGCATTTTTCGTCTTGGGCGAAACTTTCTTGCTTTTCGCAACTTTGCTACTGACATTGTTTCCTTTCTTTTTGGATGGACGAGATCCAGTTGATGCGCCAGACTTACGTTTAATCTGGCCTGGTTTCTTGCCAGTGGACTTGCCAGTGGACGTCTTTGCTGCTTGTTTTGTGTTCTTCGAAGGGGGTTCCTTGGTTTTAGTGACTGCATTTGGTACCTGTTTGTCCTTGGGTTTGTCAGAACCATGCAATAAACGTTTCAACGCATCAGCCGCTGCAAGCATCGATGGTGGCTGAGATTCAGCTCCTGGTGCAACTTCTGGTCGTGCCTCAAAGACAAATCATAAAATGACAATGAAGACACCTTTGTGGAATCTATGCTGTTAAAAAAAATTGAATGAAAAACAAGATACTTCTGACCCATTCTCGATGGCCAACAAAAACTGTGCAGTCGTGTCAATCTTGGGAACTGCTTTCTCCGGCACAGGATCCATGGGTGGTGGTGGCATGATTGCAGGCACCACGTTCGCCACTGGCGTTGAAGAAGAGAAAGTAGCAAGGCGATGAAAGATATCGATCATCTTGACCTCCAAGTTGCCATAGGCACTAGATGACATAGAAGTGGTATTTTGCGCCATGCATGCATTGTGGCACCGTTGGGGAACACGATCGGCGATTGCCCAAATGTCATCGATGCATCCCTGGTACGGGACAACATCGCAACAGGAATTGGGCTCTAGGCACACCACAACTTCCATCAAACGACCATACAAACTTTCCTTGTGCTTTCTGAGCTTTCTGAACAGGTCAGACAATCTTCTGGCCCTCCAATACAGAGCAGGCCGATCCATTTTTTTACCATCTTGCAAGTGCAGCAAAGAGCACATGACAGCTATGGTTCTTGCATCAGGACATCGTAGACCAATGGCAAAGCAATGATCCATCAAGCATTCACTTTTGCTATCATAACCATCATTCCACAGACTATGCCAAACTTCTTCCGTCAAGTTGTGGGGCAAATTGGTGAAGTTTTGCAAGGGTCGTTTGTCTTGACCTTCGGCTTCCATTGGCCAAAAAAACAAACGTATTTGATATTGATCCCACAAAAATCTGCAAACATGCAACCAAACTCCTCAACACAACGCAAAGCTGCAAGCGATTGCACAGCCAAGATCATGGAACACAAGGCGACAATGGAAGATGCAAACTTGCAAGATGCAAAGATTTTTTTCACATTGTCGCCTCTTCCTTTTTTGTATGCACGAATTGATCGCAAACGTCGTAGGGAAACCTACGCATCAAGGCTAAATCATGCAATCACTGGCAAATTAATGTTTGTGATCCTACGCACCGCCGATGGCTTCGTCTCGTTTCCTTTTCAAGGAAACTGGTGCTTTTCGAGGATTGAAAACCCAGATTTCAGGGCACCAACTTCGAAGGGTTGCATTATTGCCTGGCAACATCTTGCCATTCTGGCAAACGAATCGGCAGCAATCTTTTTGCTGTGCCGTCATCTCGAGATGTCGGCAAACGATTTCTTTGAAGCGAACACATGACGTGCTTGGTGGCAAATGAACCGAGGTCATTTCAACTCCAGCAAGATTGAAAACCTTGCAAAGCACGTATTGGATTGGGTAGGGATGATCGTCATCAGGCTCCTGAGATTTCTCCATGTGGATGTTGAAGACCTTTGTGGCAACTTGCCGAGCTACGATTGGGGGATGGTTTGAATGGATCGCTTGGAATAAAGCGAATGAATTGCCAAAGGTTCCCATGTACTTCACCTTGAGCCGGGAATGGAAACTGAAGTGAAACCATGCAGCGGCATGGTTTCCTTTCAGCAGCCCACACAAGTTGTTGGAACTCGTGGTACCGCAAGGGATCCATTCGGCAACGCAATGCATGAGACCTGCTATGTCATCTTCAGATAAATCGGACTTGTCGAAACATCATCAAGAACTAGATATTCCCAAAAAGCTTCAGGCACAGCTCGGCGGGGAGCGCGGACGGCTGGTGCGTCACCTGGCTCCACCACACCCGCAGGTGCTTCAGCTGCCTCGATCGCCACCGCAGGAGCAGGATCCATTAAGGGCTAAATCGGAAAAGATATTTCAAAAAATGTTTGATTTGCCCAAATGCTGAGGTCAAGTGAAAATGCATGTCGCCGAGACCATGCAAATATAGTAAGATCACTCAAGATCTTTGTAAATGCACAATCATGCAAATCGTCGAGACATACCTGTGCGAATGTTGGAAAACAAGAAAACACAAGACAAACATGCAAAAACACAAGAACATGAAAGACATACAAAATATTTGTATAATCAAAAAACTCTGTGCGTCCAAATCATGCAACTCAAACATTTGGAATTCAGATAATGTTGAAAGTTCAAAGCATCCATCATGCAATATGTTTGGAATCACAAATTAATTTAGCATCGACAATCCAAGATAAACGCTGATGAAATCATGCAAAAAAAAGCTACAGCATATCCATCAAATGGTCGTATTGAATTTATTTAAAATCAAAAAACATGAAACGCTTGAAAAAATACACACTCAGACAAATCGCGAAAACATTTTTGGTTTCTTCATTGAAAACATGCAAAACATGTAGTGATTCACGCAAACCAATATCGAATATTTTTTAATAAGTCAATGTTTTTATGTTTTTTTTATTCACGTTGCTTTCGATCATAAACAAATTCCTGACATGGTTGGTGGATGTAACATGAACCATGGACACCGAATAAACAATGCATAATGTAAATCTATTTTCACACACAATGGATGTCATTGATTTTGAACAATTTTGCAACTTGTTCCTAACTAGGACATGACTAGGCCTTATTTACAAATTTGATTTTGCGTGGGAAACTAATAATTGCATTTTTTTGCTTGGATCAAAGTTTGCTGATCATGAGGACGTTCTAGTTATTTCCAAGTTATAAATGATCCAACTAGTTGCAAACAAGTTACAACAAGGCCAAAAAAAGATAACTAAAATTCTAGTTGCAGCCTAGTTGTCCAAGTTATAACCTATTTTATTTCTTCATGCAGTTGGCCTAGTTATAACCTAAGTTACAACTAGCCATCTGCTAGGTATCCGCGGAGCCCGATTTAGCACTCTTCTCATCCACAGAGAGAGCACGTTTTTCTCGACCCTCTGTGAGAAACTCAGCACCGGTGGTCGGGGCTGAGCCTGCCCGAGTCGACCTCGTCGAAGACTTCTTCGGAGGAGGCCCTGGAGGCCTCGGAGGCCCTGGAGGACCCAAACTCGATCCTTGGCTCTCGTCCGACTTCTTCTCCTCACGAGCCTTCGAGGGCGCGGAAGCCAAACTAGCTTCCGCCGCCGACTCGGTTTCAGCCTTAGCAACCGGCAAAGCTGAACTCGAACCTTCGGCCTTCGGCTCTTCAAGTCGAGCAGCATTCTTACGGTAGTACGTAGCCTCATCCGGGATCGGCTCAACTTCGTAATGCATACACAACCGCAAGTAGTACTTCCTCTCATCGCCCTTGTTGACATCCATGGCTAATTCGACTTTTCGGCATATCCCTGTGTTCCATTTTTCTTTGTACTGGTAGGCCTTCATGACCTTGTAGGACTCTAAGAAATAAGGGATTTAAGCTGAGCCGCTGATGGCTCGGGACTATCCAAGCGCTGACTCTTAGCTCTTGGTGGTGCAGCTTCTGGCGCGGAAACCGCCGCCTTAGCCTTAGCCTTAGCCTTAGCTTTAGCTTCTGGAACCCTGTCGTCTCTGCTGTAGAGAATCTCTCGGGACTGCAGGTAGCATCTGAAAGCACCACCACCAACTTCCTGCAGCGTCACATAGAAGTGACCGCCAGCAGTAGCGTATTCCCGAGGATCGATGATCGCACCAATCTCACCCGCAGGGCGAATACTGCTGCCGACGTCACCGACGCCTGGGAACCCGTCTATAGTGGACTTGCAACCTGTGGGCGTTCCCACGCTCTCCTAAAATCGACTCCATATGCCGACGGAATGTGCAGTGAAGGAGGAAGGGTGGGAGCGCGTCGAGAGCAACCTCCGCGTTTACTTCTCCGACCGCGACTCCCGAACCCTCGCTGTGTCCCCCATGAGGCTCCAACGATGCCCTTTGAGCATCATTTTATCTTTTTGAAGCTGTTTTCTGAAAACGACATTGTTTGAATCCAACGATGTCGTTTGTGTCGCATGCATGATATCATGTTAATCATGAAAATGGTATGCCCCAATTATGCATGATCACCATGCATGCATGGATGATAGAGGATTGTAGCTAATATAAACATGCAGCAATTGCATAGCAGTCCATGCACTATACAGCAACGATTAGAATCGCTCGGGGTTGGTTTCTGGTACGACAATGGTATACGGAATCGCCCGGGGTTGCGCATGGTTTACGATAATGAACATTCGTTTAGAATCGCTCGGCGTATGTCATTGTTCATGCATGACAAGGCATGCATGCATGCATGCAGCATGCAATATACACGATAAATGAAGATTCGTTTAGAATCGTTCGACGTATGTCATGCAGCATGCAGATGCATGTTGTTTATCATTGAAAACTTCAATCATGTTGAAGCATATTGCGCTAATGCATATTTGCACAATCATGATACTTAAGTTTCAAGCATCAAGTCCTGATCACGCGAGAGCGTAGCAATGTTGGTGCGTGCATGTCGCATGTCGCTGACAGCGCAACGCGCTTTCGGCAGTTCGAGAGCGGATGGCATTGTTGTGTCACGGCAAACGACAGCGCATGCATGTGTCGCCTATGCGAGAGCGTTGTGACGTTCGTCCGTGCATGCACGACAGCGCTTGAAATTGTCGAACATGCAACAGTGCAGTCATGTTCTTGTGCAAAAGACAGCATCAAAAAGCATTTTGAAAAGCACATGCGCTAAAAGCATGATAAGGCGTAGAGCATTGCAGCACATGTGCCAAAAGCACTTAGTTTTTTGCATGCAGGGTGCTTTGCATGCATGCGCAGCACCCTGCATGCATGGTACATATTTATATTTATATATGTACATGTAAACAATCTACAGTACATGTTTAATATACATGGTTTTTTAAACAACATGTTTGTTTTTGCCCACCACAAAACAACTTGCCATCACGCCGCTCCTGCTTTCAAGTTGAGTTGGAAATTTGGATTCCATTCTATATGTTAATGTATCTTGCATTATAGATGTTGGGACTATAGGTCACTTTTATCATGGCACCCAAAACGTTCATGAATACCAATATTTCCAATCTCCTACAGGCTGCCCTTTGGGTATGTAGCTCACAGATGTGTTGACAACTAACAACTGTTTTTTCCGCATGTCATCGTGGCATCAAGTCTGCCATGATAAGGCGAGGTCCCCGTGGCGTTCCGGAAAACACCATTGCAAAAAAGATCTCAAATGTTACGTTTGTATGGGTCATGTCTTGAGGTTTAGCCTCAACTTTTTGAGGTTTAGACTCAACTTCTTGAGGTTCATTTTTGGGGGTTAGACTCAACTTTCTTGAATCATCCAAGATCTTTTTCACTTCTACGGTGGTCTTCCAGCAGCAATGCCAGAACCAGAAGGTATTTAGAATACATCCTAGTGCAGGCGGTCTTCCCGTGGCAAGACACAAAAATTGTCTCGAGTTTCCCCAAAAAGGACTCCTCGTCCATGGTCTGAAATAGCATTTGGTTGATGTGCCACTGTCTCAACTGGAGGGATTGGTGGAAAAGGCAGTGATGTTTCGGCCTAAAAAGAAACAGCATTAACCTTTGCCGCACAAAATGCGCAGCCAACCACGCATATCCCGACAGGAATGTATCCAGGCAAGTGCTGGCTTCCTGTGCATCATTTTTATCCAAAATAAGGCCACCCGAGTCCATGATATCAATGCAACGTTGAAGATTGTAGGCCGCAGTAGCAAAGACTTGGAGCTCTTTATCCTGGGGGATTTTGACACCAATAGTTCGTATGAGATATTCACATAATGTTGGGGAGAGTCACATGGTTTTCATACTTGAGGACTTAAATCAATTTGGGGCCCAACCCTGTACAACAACAATTTTGATCCGGTATCCATATGGTGATGTTCCCAAATATCAAACCTTTTTTTTGTGGTCACCCTGAAAAAAAATGAACCAACTGGAACCCAAGTTTCATCGGCGTTGTCATCAGAAAACTTTTGGGATTGTATAGCTTTCCAAAACACAAGAATTTTGATATGACAACCCTTGTAGCGGGACCCAAGTTCTGGGTAATCATTCTTCCCACCCAAGTTCGCCACGCTCAGCACCGATTTGCTGGGCAGGCTCAACCTCAGGAAAGTTGCCGGGACACCAAATGGTCAAATGGATTCAGGTGCCAAAGTTTGGGTAGGGCCCAAAACAAAACACCCAACAAACAAATTTTACCCCAAATAAAAGGCAAGAAGCTTGTAATCTTTGCATGTTTTTTCAATGTCCATTTGGATATGACCCAAAAGTTCATCCATGTCATCCAGATTGAGATGGTTGTACATGCCTTGGCGAATAAAGAGGTAAATCCCAGAAGCCACAAAGTCTCGGGCTACCCCAAGGTAAACATTGTGTAGCCAATCAAAAAACAGATTGTTTCCAAACGCCATCCTTCCACAAATCGCCATGGTGATTTTTCACCCGGTAGGGCAAGATATGTTTGGTGGTCAAGGATCGTATGTTGCCAGCATGCATCATCCCCAAAATTTCGATAGTTGAGATTGTCAGGACAATGTTTCCCTTTCAAAGCAAGACAAGAATCACATAGCCTTGGTTGCCAACGAATAGCAAACAAAGGCTGCAATAAATATAAATAAACAAGTATATATTTAAATAAATGTAGATCTCAAACTATATATGCACATATGTGTATACATACTATTTTTCGTACGTGTATATACATAATATGCATATTTGATATTACTACTATATCTACACATTTTTGTTGTTATGTAAAGTTTGAACACCTTTTTGGAAAAGTCACCAGCTGGAGCTAGCTCTAAGTTTTCAAACCGCAAACTTGTGAAAAAGATATCAACACTTTCATCAAAGTGGCTCATTGCATTGGTACCATCGGTTGAAGAAATGCATTTGCTTTCGTGCCTTCAAGTCTGCTTTAGTCATGAAGTAGCAGGCCCTAAGTTGTTGGATACTCCGGTAAAAATCGATTTTTTCTCGATGGTTGGGTATCCCAAATCGTTTTCTTAATTCTTGGGGGGTGAACAAAAACATTTACTAAATCACTTGGAAGAGGTTCCTCCACCCCTTTGCCAATTCTTTACCTTGCATTTTCCACCGTGAAGATCCCTTCTCAAAAGTCTCACCTTCAAAACCAACTGAAGGTGCCACACCTTTGGAGGCACAGTCGATGGACCAGGCAAAAAGCTGGGCAACCTTGCGTTCCACTTCTGCTTTTACCTGAGAGAAACGGGTCAATTTTTGGGGTGATGTCCCATGAACCATTTGTGGACTAACTACCATATTATGTAGTTTACAAAAGCCATGTTTGAATTTGAGTTCAAAACTTGATAAGTGAAAACCAGTAGCTGCAGCTGATCGCATGTACTTCTCTGGTACCACAACAAAGGGGAATTTGTAAACCAACACATCAGTAAGCAGCCCCTCACGTGAAAAGATGGATGACCATGACCATACCATGTACTCATCTTCCTTGTACATTTGGCAGCCATCTGCATGCGCGCAAAGGCCTATGAGCTTTGAAGGCTTGTATCGGCGAGGAGATAAGGCAGGGTGGTTCTCCCATGGTTTCAGCCCCCGAACATGGTCCCAGAATTGTATTCGGGAAAGATCAGACTGGTTTCCAAGAATCACATTGTTGAACACGGCTGCACAAGGCATGATGGCTAGGCTGTGAATAAGTTCATGTGGAAGTAGCGCTCGTACTTGGCAAGGTCGAACTTTGTACCACCCCAAATCCTAAGTCTTGAAACCAAATTTTGAATTTGTTTCCATGAGGGGTTCGATTACAAATCCCCAATGTATAAATAAAAGAGGGCTTGGTGTGAATAACAAACATCACGAAACAAAAACGATACCGAATCTTTGACAAACAACCTGCAGTTGAAGTGTCATGGTGTAAGGTTCCAGGGTAAAGTCAAACAAGTGCTTCAACCAGCGTGTCATATCACGTTCACAATTAGATGGACATGATCCAGAAGCTCCTAAAGAACTAAAGGCAGATACTGCATCATGGAGTAGCCCATCTTCTGTTGCGGAACGAGCTAGATCAGCAGCTCCTGAAACACTTACCTGTCCATGTCCCACCATATTCAGCTCTCCACAAGGCTTGATCGTTTGTACTGTTCTAATCGGCGTCTTCTCCTTCAGGGCTTATGAATGTAAAGAAATTAATAGATTTAGTTCTAAGTATATATAGAAATATTGCATGCCAATTTTAAAAGTCTTTTGCCACAAACCCAGTGGCCACAAAAACCATCCAAAAACCAGGCACATGGCTGATCGCCGAGCCTGCTGATGGAAGCGGCGCCTGCAGCAGGCAATGGGCATCACGGTTGGCTAAATGGGCATCACTTAAGGACAAAAGGGAAAGTGGAGGAAAAATTCATCAATCCACTTGAGAAAAGATAATCACCACTCAGGAGTGCAGCGTTGAAAGATGACAACTCAGAAGGTTGCAGATCGCTCTTTTTTGCACTCATGATACGTTTTGAGATCCAGTTTGACCTTGACAGATCAATGGCATATAGTCATGCGGTCGACGATTTTCTTCCCCGAGCTACTTGCATCCCATTCTCCTTAATGATACAAGATACTTGAGATACTTCAATTTTCTCATTCGTTGATTTTCAAAACTGATTGATTTCCAAGTTCTCAAGCTTTCAAACTTCAAAAGCGGGTAATGCAAGCCTAGGCCCGAGGTTAAAACAAGCACCATCACTTGTTACAACGCGCCCATAAAGAAGTGGCATTGTTGCCACTCCACCCCAAAATTTAAGCAGAGCAACCCAAGCTCTCACTTAGTTCCAGCTGCAGAAGCAGCAGGCACTGAAGTCTTTCCTTTCTTCTTTGCTTTTTTGGGCTTGGTGCTGGCCAGGAATGCATTTGCAGCTGCCTGATGCAAAGGCACAAAACCCACTTGGGAATGGTGAATGGGAATGGGACAATTTCAAAGGGTCAAAGTATATACCTGTAGTTGTTGTGATTCTCTTTTTGTATGGTAGTATTATGAAGGGACAACATGATGCATGACAGCATGTTGTGCCTGCAACTTCTCAGCGGTCTTCAGCTTTTCATCCATGTTTTCAAAAATTAACTTGAAATCACCTTCCTTTGTTTTTGTTCTTCAAGGTCTCATTCATACGAAGGTAAGCCTTTTCCATAGACAACGTGTGTGAAAGCAACTTCTTGCCAAGTTCTTCTGCAAATTCCAAACTGGAAAGGGTGATGCTGAGAGTTCTTGCTTGGCTTGCCACCTTAAGCCAATCTGCCAACTTTGCAGCAACTTGTTCCTTGCAGGTCTTCGGAGCCATTGGCTCGGTTTCCTCCTTTGATTCCTTTGGCTTTGGAAGCTTCTTGGCGGCAGGGTGCGCCTACAGGAAGAAGGCTGAGGAATTTTGGAGTGATATTCAAATTCATGGGGATTCATATTCAAAGTTTCAAAACAACGTTTTTTTCATTTGGAATAGTGATCAACTTTAAGGGCCTTGCTAATAGCATCTAGCAATTGCTTACACCCACCGGTAGTAGCAGATTGAACTTGGGGCATACATCCCGGCTTGAGAAGACCATGTTCAGGGTTGATGAACGACTGGAGCAAATCATGTTCAATATTTGCCGTAGCATCCAACTTCATACGGTCAGTGCAGGTGTCCTTTTGCGTGAATTTTTGCGATGCCTTCATGTAGTACCATCTCTCCTTGTTGCTGATTTTTTTTGAATTTGCAATTTGCAAATGTTGTTGTTTAAAACAATTATATACTACCCCTTTTCAGAGACGAAAACAAACAAGAAGTCTTTCTGAAGCAGAGACAAGTATCATCAACGTCCCCTGGAAAATCTTCACAATCATAGTACATACCAGCGTTGGTTCTGCTTTGAATGATTTGTTCTGCCTTTGCTGCTGAGAATTGTGCCTTGAATGTTTTGCCCTGCACGCTATGCCATCCTTTCTTGGATTCATTGCTCTGTTCTTGGATTCTCTGAATTTTTAGCTGTGTTTTGTCCCAGCTCTTATCTGAATCCAGCCAAAGATTGAAACATTCCAGCTTGTGCTGCTGAAAGTACGCATGGACTTGATACCTTCCCTTTGACCTAACGAACTGATCCCAATCCTTTTTGTTGGTAACACCTTGGATGAGTGTTGAACCTGAAACTTAAACCCATAGGTGTAACTAAAAGATTCATATGACTTCAGGGTAACAAAAATATATTGCTATGGAATGACAAGGTACTATTTCGAAGGTTTTCAGTGCGTTGGTTTGTGTCTTGGGTCACAACAGCAAGCTCTGCTCCGGCACCCGTTGCCTCATGCTTCTCCTTCTTCCCATCTTTAACATCCTTTTCTTCCTTCTCTTCCTTCTCTTCTTCTTTCACACTTTCTTCATCTTCGCTTTCTTGACTGTCAGATCCTTCAGCTTCTGAAGCCTCCTCATCTTCACCTTCCTGGGCCTCTTCAGATTCTTCCAGCTCTTCTGAATCAGCATCTTTTTCAGACTCAGCTTCATGTTCCGATTCGTCCTCCTCAGAACCGTTCTCCTCCACCATATCTTCATCTTCATCATCAAGGCTTTCTCCAGCAGAGTCCTCTAGCATCTCCTCCATCTTCTTCACATCAGCCAAGTTGCCCTTGATGCTAGCTTTGCTAGACTGGGAAGCATTTGAAGATCCACGATGTTTTGGTGAAGGGGTTCGAAACATGGCTTCAACATCCTTTCTCTTACACGGGTAGTAGTGCGCCGGCTGGACATTTTTCTTCCCGTAGTCAACGGCAATCTCCTTTTTCCCGAAAGCGGCCGCGAAGGGTTCCTTCAAAAAAAGCGTTGTCATTAAAGACTGTCTTTAAAGATTGTCATCAAACATCGCCCAAAGTTGTACTGAAGTGATGGCTGTCTTTAAAGATTGTCATCAAACATCGCCCAAAGTTCTGCTGAAGTGATGGCTGTCTTTAAAGATTGTCATCAAACATCGCCCAAAGTTCTACTGAAGTGATGGCTGTCTATTAGTGATGGCTGTCTGTAAAGATTGTCATGAAACTGAAGTGATGGCTGTCTT